>JAUEJL010065637.1:0-17521 GCA_032274825.1 Drosophyllum lusitanicum | reverse complement strand
GTATCCCAATCTTGGGTGTAAATTATACTTTGAACCATTTTAGAAGATATAAACATACATACATTGAGTTGAAATGATTAAAACGTAATCAATTCAAAAAAACATTAAGAAAAATATATTTCTTAATAAAATAAAACAGCAATTCGGTCATCTTCAATCAAAGCTAAAACATCTCAAAGAAAAAAATTAATCGGGTATTCGGGTATACCCAAATTTTTAAATAACCAACCCGTTACCCGAACCAAATTTATAATGGGTAAACGAATACCCGAATTTAGCTACCCGAAATAACGGGTCGGTTTATTCGGGTAACGGTTATTTTCGACACCCCTAGTTACAACTGCTATGGTGATAATTATGACAAGATAAGAGAGAAGCGAGGAGAGATCTCTTCTAAATGAGGGTTTTGATGGTGTTAACAAGTGAGGTTAAATCGCCCCTCATATATGTTAGTAGTAGATAATAATAATAATAATAATAATAATAATAATAATAATAATAATAATAATAAAAAGGAAAAAAATCAAAGATGATCTATTTAACATGTGGTTGCAAGTCCATTATATAAAATGTGAAATTTGAAGATTACTGTTTTAATCTAAAAAATTTAGTTCATTAGTATTAAAACAAGCATAGGTAAATCTATACTACATTATAATATATGCTACATTATAATACATTTAATATTATCTCTTTTATTAAATCTTTTAAAATTTTAGCAATCGAAAATTATTAAAATATCACTAAAATAACCTACATTTTTCTCTCATACTTTACATACTCATCAATAAACAATTTTATATAATTACACATTTTCCCACTCACAAAAATTGAAGAAAATAATTGTTTTGTTGTTTTCTAAAATTTATTTAAAAAGAGAAAAAAAGAGTTGATAAAAAAAATTTAATACAACAAACTACCGGATAGAAACAATTCGTTAAATATCATACGATATGATATAAGAGGACGTATTAGTGGATAGAAAATTTTGTCAAACATTTAAAAATTTAAATACCCCTTAAATAATATCTGTTTAACTTAGCAACTCAAACCGCAGAACCATCGAGTCAACGACATCCAATGGCCACTCTTCCTCCTCTCGCCTTCTACTCTTTTTTTCAAAAGCCAAAACTCCATACCACCAATCATCATCGTCTCTTCCGTTTATCTGCTCAATCGCAAGAAACAGTCTGATTCACACTCCAATTAGGGTTTTTTTTACTACTTTTGAATTCGTTTCCGTTTATAAATCATGACCTCCTGTCTTATTCAACAGATACAAAACACCGTAGACCCAATCTCCAGAGTCGAGTACATCCCCGGCTTGTTTGATCATGTGTTCCTCAATTTATTCCGCAATAAGATGGTGCAGGTAAAAAGAACTAGATGAACAGTAGTGGTACCACTTATGACGAATCAAACGATGTGATTTCGTGTTTCGAAATTGGATTACAGGAAGTTGGATGGGATTCAGAGAAGCCTGGTTATGATGGGCTGATAGACGTAGCCAATCGGCTTATGGTTGCTAGAACCAACTATGAAACTAAAGTAGCAGCGGTATGTTCGAATTCTCTCTCTTTCTTGTTTCATATTCCTACAAAATTAACCTGCTCAGCGTGAATAAACGCCCTTTTGCTCACTGTCAGGTTCGCATATTAAGATCGTTGTTTCCTCCTTTGTTGTTAGAGTTGTACAAAATCCTCATTGCGCCTGTTGCTCAAGGAAAATTGGCCGCTGTAATGGTAGGTGAGTTGTTCCTATTCTCTTTCCTTATATTATTCCCCATTATTATATCGAATCAAGTGTTTGGTAGTGCATTTTGATAGCGATTATCTGATTAAGTGATTATTGGTTTTCAAGGTGTAGATGATAAGATGATCTGTTTGATTGGGATTATTTGATTATCCATTCAATGTTACATGTAGTCCTTATATAGTAAGAAGTTAAACATTCAAACAATTGATTACCTGATTATTATAACTTGGAACAGCAGAAAGTTATCCGTTAGCAGCTCCCTTTATAACTGATTATTTGAGATCAACTAACGAGTCCCAAAATGCAATGCCAAAGACTCCCTGAGTGGACCATATTTGAGGTGCTACGAAAGATGAACTAAATTTGTTGGCCCTTTGAAGATGTAGTATTAGAATTGAAATGAAATTAAATACATGGTGTTAAGTGAATGAGACGATTACAGGGGTCAATGGTAGGCTATGTTTAACGGGTATCTTATGTCAGGAAAGATGTTTGTTTTCTTGCATGTGTATGTGGAACAATTCCAGGGCTCTATATCTTGTAGACTATGGTTAATAGGTAGATTTATGCAATGAAAGATGCTTGTTTTGTCGGTATAATGATCCCCAGAGGGCTAAGTTTTTGAGTCTCTGTTTTCTCGAAGCAAGGGTGACTGCACTATCTTGTCAATGGCTCATGGGTCCTTGCAAGGTTAACAATGTGGATCTTTCCAATGGATCATCATTACCGAGCGGGGTAACAATTTGTTGTTTTCAAGCCTTTAAGAAAAATTCTTGTTTTCAAATTTCCATTGTGATAGCAATGGTTTATACATGTTACTCTTGATCAACCCTTTTGGTGGGGTGTGGCTCTTTGTCTAGGTGTTTGTTGAAAGATGCAAGTATCTAGAGGAGAGCAAATGTGTGGGTATATGCGTGAATACGTGTAAACTTCCTACTCAGGTCAGTATGGGGTTTTCAGATTCAGTAGCTTCATTATAGAATATGTATTTATAAATGGTGATTGTAATTAGGTTTGTTTTCCAGGAGTTCTTTATGAACCACATGGGAGTTCCTCTACTTATGGAGCCAAACTTCAACGATTATAGCTGCCAGGTAAAGATTTCGTGTTGGATACGAGTACAACAAAACAATGAGATTTTGTTGAGAGTAGCCTTAATTAGCACAAGGATGCGAGTGATCGATTGCCTGTGCCTTTTACAGTGGCAATGTCAACGCATTACGCAAGCTGGGTGATTATGTTCAAATAAAAAATCTTTTAGAATGTGAATTTTATTTATAGAAACTCCTAAATCATTTTCTTTAAAAGAATTAGATCATTTGTGAGAAAATAGGATTTCTATAATAATATCTGGCACATTAATGATTTATTTATAAAATAAAAGGATTAGATAAAATGTGTTTTGGGTTAACCCCCCGACATGTTTCAACCCATACTAAAGAGTTATTTACCGACCAGTCTATATTTACCAATTGATTTGGTATACCACAACAGAATGATAGAAGCGGAAATCCCTAATAAGATAACATAAAACGGATCCATTGTCCTGTGAACTAAATCTGGTTGCAAACGTATTTTGCTAATCGCACACGTCGATTAATCATGATATTAAAGCCATATGTTATATGCTTTAATCCGAGATGACTTTGATGTGCAGTTCAAATTTGGAGTTTCTCCTCCAGAAGAGGATGGTACTTTGAAGGAACCCTGCCTGGAGGTGTGTCCCAATGCCACCCGGCGCAGAACATCAGCTACCAACGCACTTGAAATGAAGTGCCCAAAGGCATAAAAATCGACTTTTTGTAACAGACAAGTTTGTTAAATGAAAATTGTATACGTTACTAATTCGATTGGTAATAGTACATTTTTTCAAGTTGAAAACGATGTGGAGATCTCAATATGTTCTTCTAAAAGTTCTCTCGCTGGGGGAGAAAGAACATTTTTAAATGACAAATTAGTTTTTATGATTACGAAATATTGGACAATAAAGCACATATCGATTTATTTAAATTAGTGTAGTTTTTTTACGAATAATGTTGGTAAATGTTGTTAATTCAGATAATTAGTACTTACTCCTTAAAAATATGTTGATATTATTGATAAAAGTTGTATAAGTGTGAGACTTTTTGGCTAATTATCACTAAAATCAATTGCATATAGTAGTTAATATAGTCTCTTTTGATGGCAATAAGTAAATGAGCTTGTCTTAAAGAATTGGGATCACTCATGCTTAATGCTTAAAGCAACATCAACAAACCCAAGCATCCTTAAACCCAAAAAATACATAAGTTTAACATACTTTAAAGGTTTTTTATTTTAAAAATAATAATTTCTTTCATCTCTCTCCTTCGACATTCAAATGCCACGAACCATTAAAAAAATCAGTACCGAGCAAGGAGAGTGGCGTGCATACACATTACCGCATGCCACATGAGGCATGCTAGCACTTTACTAAGAGCTCTCCAGATGCTCGTAGGAGTGACTAATGACCAAAAATAGAGAAGTTGGTGTAATTGAAAACGGATCATTTTGCTATTAATAACCTCTTATTATGGTGAATCATATTAGATAGGTTAACCGCTTAACAACATTCTTATTTGTGTCTTCATTTTTGGCTCAATTTTTAACTTTTTATCGTCATTTTGAGCTTAGAATGCCTATTTAGCCGAACGCTACTTTAATTTACCCACTTTGATAAAGCCATATATATATATATATATATATATGGAATAGTTCAAACGAGAACTGTTTTCCGGACGAGAACTGCGAGAACCAATTTTAGCCGTCCAATTCTCCCTCCTTCAATTGGATTGCCCACCCATGAATTCCTTACATGCACCTTGTCACACTCAATCCACACACGCTCTTAATCCATGAATTCCACTTACCACTTAAATGGCCAAGATTCGTTCTCGGTGTGTGTGTGTGTGTTAAAAAGTTCATTTGAGAACCGTTTTTATTGCTAGAATCACGAGAACCAATCCTAATTGTCCACTCATGATTTCCTTACATGCACTTTCTCACACTCAATCCCCCCACGCTCTTCATCCATGAATTCCACTTACTAATCTTAGGCTAAGATTTTTTGACGGCTCATTAATGCTTCATTAATGACACATTAATGGGGGTTATTTCGGAAAAATCAAGCCTCGCAAATTAATGACGGCTCACCCGGACGCAATTCACGGTTGGATAAATATATAAATTACCAAAATACCCCTATTAACGAGTCATTAATGACGTTAAAAACCGTTCTCGTTTGAACTTTTTTTTGTGTGTGTGAGGCCCAAGTCTAAGTAACTTACTAACTTTAAACTATCATTTTAGTTGCCTACATTAGTTGAACACTACTATCATTGTGCAGCACCATGTCGAAGATTGAATAGAAACGTGTTTTTTCTTCTTTTTGTCTTGAACTTAACTCCTCTGCTCTTTCATCCTTTGATTCTGCAAGAGCTCAAGCCTTTGCCTCTTTGAACTATCAAAGACCGAGCATAGACATCCTTCTAGGAACGAACTCTCGAAGATTTGAATCTCAGACTCCAAGGTACAGAAGGCAGATTCCCTCTAGAAGCTCTGATTTTCACACTCTTCGAGTCCTGGTGCTTTTATTCTCAAACTCTCATAAGCAAGCAACCTTTCCCTCTCTTTTAACCAACTAAAAACCCGACATACTTGTAAACCTGGAACTGATACCATGTTTGATCAAAACCAATGGGTCACATTGGCCATTTAAGTCACAACTTAGGTTGCAGTCTAGGGTTAGGTCTTAACAAACACGTACTCACTCACCCCTAGTCTTGAGACTCTAGAAGAAAAGAGAGTGCAATTCCTGACAAGAAAAAACTAATATCGTGATTTTGGACCAATGCACCAAACAACTCCCCAAGTGGAAAATTCTCAGGGAAAACCAAGGGTATTATGAAAAGTTTAGGGTAGCATTTATCATAGACGAGCTTTTATTAAGTAACATATGCGAGACCAACTCAAATAATGAATTTAAAGCATACTCATACTACCATACCAACCAATCATCACCTGTAACCAAGAATGTAAGAGAGAGATATCAAACTCCCCTATCAATGAATTTAGATCAAGTTGCAAGTCGCAACTATATATAAGACAAAAACATGAGTCAAACTAAATAAGATGTTAGTAACATAACATACAAGCTTATGCTTATCGGCCACACACAGTTCAGCGGTCCCAACCAGAAGGCCTCCTCCTTTCTCTAGGACGGTCTCTAGATCTGCATAAAATACAAGTGGTGGATAAAACAGCCCTAAGACTCCACGTTGCATATAACCAAGAGGTGGCAGTTTCCGCCAATTTATCTACGAATGGTTGACTCGGGTTTTTTTTAATCTCAAACAGGTCAATCAGGTTAAAAGTCGCCTAAAGTTTATTTTCAATGCATACAAGTTGCAACCTTCTGTAATTCAAAGATATTCAGATTATATTACTGTAAGAATTTTAGTTTTTGTAATCATATGTACTAAACCAAGTATCAACTGATCACTTTTAAATAAAATAAAGAATGTAGTGTTTGAGGATCAACCGTGCCTAACCCACCCCGCTTGCCACCTCCCAAAAACATTAGAGCTGAAAGAAGACAAAGTTTCAATTACGAATATCACCTCTCGGAATTCCCTTCGCTTCCATGCTCTCTGTTTTGAATAGAGGGGGTGTTATTGGCAACTGGTGTGGGAGTTACACTTGATGAACTGGTTTGAGTGTCTCCTCTGCCACCTATGGAACCACCAGAAACAAAACCAGGCAAAACCATTTTCTTGTTACTGTTAACTAAACCCTGATTTTGAGAATTTGATGAAGCAGCAACAAAGCTGCTTTTAAATTGAGCCATAACTCCTGTTCTGAGCGAATTAACAGCTGAACTACGACCAGCAGGAGGAGCCGCTGATGAGGTAATTTTCGGTTCTGAAGTGTATCCTATCCCCAAACCAAAATCCACACCACGAACACCTCTATTCCCACCTCCCCTTCCTTTTGCTCTTTTCCCACCTGAACAGATATTAAAGCAATGATCATGATTTTAACCAGAAAAATATCAAATAAGCTTAACTCTGATATAGCGTCAAAATATCTCAAGCATATACTTGTTGGTCAGACCACAAGGTAATTAAAAGCATGGGTAACATAATGGAATATTAAACAAAAGAAAAAAAAAACGTACCTCCTTTTCTTGCGTCTCGCTTGGATCTATACCTCCCATCCTACCAATTTACAAGGTAAAACATCACTCGCTATGATTTCTATGAATTTTCCAAGGACGTATGTTTCTTGTAATATGTATAATGCACCTCAAAAGGGTATCCACGGATAAAAGAAAACCACAAATCCACAAAAGATATATCTTTATATAAGAAGGGAATACCCAATTAAAAGCATGGGTAAGTTCTCAACAAACAATAAGCATGTCCAGTTGCAATTTATGTGTAAAAATACTGGATTTTCTCCTCAATTAATGGTCGACAATCGACACAAAGAATCTTATTAACGTTTTGCAACATAGTACCAGAGCTATAGGACTATCCAGACCCTAATTTGTAATTACTTTCATTACCACAACGCACATATATATTTCCTTTAGTGCCAATGATAATCTCAAAAATGAATTCTTTACCCCTGACTTGCCAAAAATGTGGAGAGCAAGTTCCACAGGCTAATCTACGGCCGACTTAAAGAATATTTAAGCAGAGCCTACAGACTCGATTGTAGCAACTATCTTAGAAGATCTTGGCTCTTCCGATCCTTTTAATGTGGAAAAGAGAAAGACGAGCCAGATTAATAAGGTCACACCCAAGAGAAGGTATTGGCTTTCCAGTGTCAGACAACGATGATTGCTTTTTCCTCAAGGGATTCCACGCCACTCAAAATTAGTGAGACGTGCCTGTTCCTACCAACCAACAGGGAAGGAGCCTAAGATGTCCTGATCAAATGTATTCTAAACTCCATGATGCAGCCTTGATTTATGAAATCAAGACCAAAACAACAGCCACAAAAGAAAAAGGGTGACTTTGTATGTCAATCTACTACAGAACCAGTATTATTATCAGGGGTTATTTTGAAATGTGCTGACTGCGCAAGAACAGTAAAGCAGTTCAGGGATAGAGTTCCTGACCTTGTCTTAATTCTAACTTCTAATTCTGATCAAGGTGCAAATTCAGATCTTGGTAGAAGAGATAAACAAGTCTATCCTGACATTTGCTCCACAGACAACAAATAGTCTTACTCCTAGGGTGCACTTCTTTTCTCATGTTCACAACCAACAAAATTTACATCGTGGAGCAATCAAGTGTTTTTTCCTCATGTTAAAAACCAACAAAAGTTACATCCTAGAGCAATTAAGTGTGCCTTTGGGGTTACTCATCTACACAATTATTTTCGTCTATCCACCAGAAAAACTCCATGTCTCAACCGATGTCAGGTAATATTTTCAACATTCACTCAACTTTATCATCAAGGGAGTTATTGGTGTTTGAGGATAAGAACTTCTTCTACTAAACTTCCATTATTAGTCTTTCCACAGAACAGGAAGAATGCAGTCCGATGTGAATGGAGGTTTTTCCCTTAAAGTTTAAGGTTGATGGATCATTGGAATGCTAGAAAGCAAGACTAGTTGCTAGCGGAAAGACATGAAATTGACTATCAAAAAACCTTTGGCTTTTGGTTCCAAAATGAACATTTTGCGACTCTAGCAGTCAACTTTATTGGAATTCACAACAGATTGTAAAAAAGCTTCCTCTAAGCTATGCTGTCGATCTCGGTGATACCTCGCCGTGATCTCGGATATCGGACCTTGGACAAATCTCGGTTTCAAATATTGGTTGGTTATATCGGAGGCGATAATCTCGGCGATATTGTCCGAGATTTGGCCGGATTGTGATATCGAAATATCAGCTTAATAGCGATTTTTTTATTTGGGATTTTTTTTTTTTTGGTCTGCTAATATCCAGCCCACCTTCATTATATATCCATTTAATAATATAGCCCACTTTCAAATAAAACCTAAACTCCTAAACAGAAAAGCCTTCGATCGGCTCTTTTCCTTCCCATTTGACTGCCGTTCTTCACCTCTTACCTTCCGGCTTCCACTCTTTCATCGATTAGGCAGCAGGACTACCAACAACAGCCTTTCGATCAACTGAAACAAGCCACGATTCACTCCAAGCGACAAACACATGCCCCACGAATTTCAGTAGCGACTGTCGCTACTAGCTACAACAAACAGGCACGAATTTCTTCCTTCCAGGCGACAAATACAGCTTCTCATCATCGTGGATTGACCCATACTTGATTCGGATGCCGAACCCGTGGATTGCAATTAAATTTTGTTTTGACACTTCAACAATTCCCATATTACCGAACCGATCGGATAAAACCGAATTACCGAACCGAAAATTTTGAATCGGGCTATTTGGTTCGAAAATTTTGTTTCTGACCGAGATAACTGCATAGCTCATGAGTCATGAGGACCCGAATGAGAATAAATACAACCATTCAACATTGGTTTGAAGGAACAAAACGTAGGTATGCAGATTATAGAAGACTTGTAGTCTTGTACAGATAAAAAGGTGGCTGGTTTGAAGGGTTTATCAAACTGTTGACGGCTAATGGGATATAGAGAAACCACAATCTTTTCATCAAGCACTTGGCTACTAAAGCTCATGGACTCATAGCTTTGATAGTCCACATGGACGACATTATTGTGACCAAGACTAATGAAAAAGCAAAGCATCCTAAAGCAATGTCAGAGAAGAGAAGTTGAAATCAAGAAATTGAGAAGATCAGAAGACTTCTTCAAGATTGAAGATAATCATTTCAAAAGGGGATTTTTGTTACAACAAAAATATGACATATATCTTCTAAGAAAACATGAATATTCTCACTAGCAACCAGCTCCAATCCATAGAACCTAAAAGCACAGAGTGTTGAGGTTATTAAAGCCCAAACAGCAAATGGAAAGATATGTAGCAGTCAAAAGGTTATTCCAGCTGTCCCACGTCCAAGTATCTGACTGACCACATGGCAAACTCAATAGTTTCATGGGACTAAAGAAAAATCCAAAGGCAAAACCTACGCTTAGAGCAATGGCACAAGATAGTTATGAGCTGTTAAGGCAGAAAATCAAGTTGCAAGACTTGAAAAGATTAACTGGACTGGACTGATGGGACTCTAATGCAACCATTAATTCGCAATTAACACCCTAGATAAACCAGTGCAACACAACCACACTCAATTGATGCACCCAAAAAATATGTACTTCATGAGATAAAGCTCATTACCTTCACACATGATTCTAACAGGAGTGCATTACACCAAACCAGCAAATGAGAATTGTTTATTAAGGCAGCCTGCTAGACACCAGGGTCCGACTTTCTTGGGTCATTTAATGGATATAAATTTAGAAGGAATTAGTTAAACTTCCATGTCTTCGTTTCTGAGGACTATACTAGATAGGTAAGCATAAAGATATAGCCTATATGTATCAAATTCCAAGAATCTGGAACGATGCATGTCATACATGCAAGCTTACCAACAATAGAATGAGAGTGATGTCGCTTGTATGACACATGCTTAGCTGCTATAGAGAAACAAGGAAAAACAACATTTACGTAGTATAAAGAACCAAATAAAATGAAAGAAAGAAGTTACCTTCATAGCAAGGTCCATAAGCTCCGTAGACACATTTTGACCGGCCGCAATCAAACTGTTAACCAACTCGCCAGCAAAGCGAGCCTCCTTATGCGTGATAAGAGTGTAAGCAGTCCCATCTTTATCACCAGCACGGCCTGTTCTCCCAATTCGATGCACATGCATGTCCATGTCTCTAGCTATATCAAAGTTAACCACCGACTTAATTGACTTGATGTCAAGACCACGAGCAGCAACATCAGTTGCAACAAGAACATGGTATATTCCAGCCTTAAACTTTTGCAACGTCTCCATACGAGATGCCTGATCTTTGTCACCATGAAGAGCAGCAACCTTAAACCCCTTCTGGGATAGTTGACTTTCTATCTCATCCACTGTTGCCTTTTTCGAAGCAAAAACCAATACGTCCCCGTTATCAATCAGTTCTGGTAGCTTTTCAAGCAGCCAACGCAACTTCTCTGAGTCAGCAGGAAGTACTTGAACTTCTTGGGTGATATCCTCATTAGCCATTCCAATCTCTCCGACAGTAACTCTCACTGGGTCTGTCAGTATCTCCCGGGCAAGCTTCTCAATTTTGCGGGGCATTGTTGCTGAAAAGAGTAACGTCTGGCGGTCTGGCCTTATCTGACCTACTATAGATCTTATCTGTGGTTCAAACCCAAGGTCAAACATCCTATCAGCCTCGTCAAGAACCAAGTACGTAGCTCTTGACATCGTGAGTGCCTTCATCTTTAGCATGTCTATCAACCTCCCAGGTGTCGCAATAACTATCTCGCATCCTGATTTCAGTTCTTTAAACTGCTCAAGTTTGGACATTCCACCATAAACTGCAGACACACGAACACCATGGGCTTTTGCAAATTTCTTGGCCTCCAAATATATTTGATGTGCAAGTTCTCTGGTGGGTGCACAAACTACTCCAATGGGGCCCTCTTCTTTAGCCAATTCAGGTTGATCCATAATATGTACGATCATAGGAAGGACAAAAGCAGCGGTCTTCCCCGAACCAGTTTTTGCAATACCAATGATATCTCTCCCAGATAGCACAATTGGCAAAGACTGGCACTGTATTGGAGTAGGTTTTTCATAAGCTTGCTTTGCAATGGCTTTCATTAGCTCTGTAGAAAATCCAGCTTCTGCAAATGTCTTGATTGGCCTTGGAACATCAAAGCCTGAAACACGGATAGCCAAACTCTTCTGATACTCGGCAACATCCTGCTCACTCATACCTGACATGGAAGAGAAACAAAACCATAAGAATAAGCTCATTGGGTAACAAAGATCAGGAACACAATCCTGAGATGGATCTTGACTTGTACTGGTAGGATCAAGACTATAACTAGTTGCTGTATCATGATATCTTCCAAATGAGCAATGGACACGTGCTGATCTTTTATATGGGTTTCTTGACAGATGTTCTGTGGATCACAGCTTTAGGGCAAAAAAAGTAATATTGGGATGTTTATACTGACTGCTTAGCAGTAATTGGTAGTTTAAGGCAGTTTAGCCAAGTGTCTTGGGTTTCACTGCTAATTGCTTAAACAATACACAAAAACATGAATTTAATATATCCAAAAAAGGTAATCTTGGGATGTTTCTAGTGACTGCTTATCAGTAATTGGTCGTTTAAGGTAGTTTAGCCAAATGTCTTGGGTTTCACTGCTAACTGCTTAAACAATACACAAAAACATGAATTTAACATATCCAAAAAAAGCAATCTTGGGGTGTTTATAGCGACTGCTTAGCAGTAATTGGTCGTTTAAGGTAGTTTAGCCAAATGTTTTGGGTTTCACTGCTAATTACTTAAACAATACACAAAAATACATGAATTTATCATATCCAAATAATGTGGAATAGGTGTTTTATTGTTGTTTTGCAACCCAGTTTATGACACGCTAGACAAACACTCGGGTAACAGAAACATTGAAGTGACATTTAACATCAGCAATAAAAAACAGTTTTATTGGATATATACCTGATATAGATGCTTTTTCCTCGTAAAAATCTTTATTAAACGGTTCATAATCAATCGAGCTATGATCCAGAGCGGCAATAGGCTCAATCTTCTTCTTATCAACAACTATAGGGTTATCATCCGAATCATAATCTAACATTCCAGCATCAACCGCCTTGGCGGCAGCATAGACCTCTTCATCTGAATTATAACCAGCGTGAAGAGCATCAGACGCCAAAGTCAGACCAATGTCCTTTTTCGCTCTCAAAAAGCTCTCCATCGGATCATCCTCTTCGTCGTCCTTATACTTATCCGCCTTCTCCTTCGCCTTAGGAGGCGGCGCCGCCCTCATCTCCTCATGAATCCCTTCCATGAAGGCATCAAGCGGGTCGATTTCACCGTCATCTGCTCCACCGCCTCCTTCGTCGTTAGTGGCCGCGTTGTGGCTGGGATCCTCGTACTCGATGTTGTCAAGATCGGTGTCTTCGTAGTGATCATGGCCACCGCCACGAGACGACGGAGGAACGTAGAGTCTCTGGGGCTGCTGAGGTCGCTCGAAGCTATACGTGGATTGTTTGTTGATACCGAAGCCTTCGAACCCAAACTTTCTCTTGGACATTGAAACCCTAGGGTGTTCTATTGCATTTGCGCACAAACAAAATCGTTGGCTTCTAAACCCTAGCTCTGAGAGTTTTATGAGGGCTTTTCAGTTTCCGGTGAAGTTTTTGCGGGTTAGTGTTTGATCTGAGAGTGGGCTGAGGGCGGTGCGATTCGCGCAGGCGATGGGTCGGCGGCAGGGGATTATGGCTAAACCGGAGGTCAATTACTTTTCTATTCGTTAGTTAAATGTCGCCGATAAACCGGTTTATGTATTCTTCATTCTTGATCTTGGTTTTGTAAAAGGAAGCTTGTTTGAGAGATATTAAATCTCCTATTATTTTACCGATTTATAAAGAGGTTGCAACCAAAACCAAGGTTGCGTTTGTTTCGCACTTCGCAGGAAATGAAATTTGAAATCTCCGTCAGAAATTGAAATTTAAATCTGTAATCAGTTTGGTTTACAGGAAATGAAATTGGAATCTAATTTCATATCTTGTTTGGTTCGTAGATAATATAGATGAATTTGATTTCAGTATTGTAAAATTACATGTTTACCCTTCTTCGTTTACTACGATGTTAATTGCTACGAGCTACCCTCAAATCAGTTGCAATCGATGTTAATTGCTACGAGCTACCTACAAAACTAGCAACAAATTGTTCCTGATTCTGATTGTTGCTGATTTTCAACATCCCACAAGAATTCCAATGGGGAGATATAGAGAGAGGGAGAGCGCTTACCGGCTGTAGAGGCGGCGGCGGTTGAGGAAGGCGGATGCGGCTAAGGAAGGCGGATGCGGCGGAGGAAGGCCTTTTGTAAATCATACATGACAGCTTTTATACACCTTTTGTATAAAACTACTCTTAATCTAAATATTAGCTTTCACATCAAAGTTCACTAAAAATGTATATAAGTCTTATAGCATTTTTGTTAAAACTTTTGTTGTGAAAATCTGGGGCGTTACAATGGAAAATCAACATACTACATACATACAAATAACCAAAATAAACTATTAAATATAGTGAGGTAGTGAATCATAAGTCGATGGAAAATTTAAAAAACCGTATAAATAGTAAGCATATGATCAATTGTGTCATCTAAATTACGACAATTTAGCAATCGTGAATTGCACTACATATAAACGTAACTGTGATATTCATTTTACATTAAAAAACTCACCAAAAAATCTGCAAAACTACGAAAAAAAATAAACCTCTGGTGATTTATGGTACCGACTGTGAAATAGCTACGCGTGTATGCCAAGGGATGAGAGAAATAGGTTGGTGACATCAGAAGACTAAAATCAAGAATATGGTATCATACTATAATCGGTGAACGTGAAGGTGAGAAATTAGTGACTTGTAAAGAATCACGTATGACATCTTTTAAGTTTCATCTTTTCCTCCTCTATTATTTATTTTTCTAAAATTTAGTGTTTAATCACAATTCTTGGCATTTTATCATTGTGTTGTATGATGTATTGCAACGTGTATCTACTCTAATCAATATTCATTTCCTGTAAAATTATTACTATATAAAAAAGATCAAGAAATAATAATTATATTTCTGGTGGAGTAACATGTTTTCAAATATTTTTTATAGAAACTTGAATAGCTAAAACCAATTCAGATCAATTGGTTAAGCATATCCCAAACTGCTAATAAGGAGACAATCACATGCAACATAAGTATATCCAAAGAATCAAAATATTTAGTTAATCGCTTTTAATAAGCAATCCCAAATATCCCCTGTAAATATGCAAGCATTTTCGAGGAAAAAATTCTAAGAACCTGAAAATTGTTTACTATAGAGAACAAACTTGACGTATAACGCTTAGAATTGTCCATAAAAACTATTTATCTTGCTTGTTAGCTACCTTATGAAAGAAATAGTTTTATGATAACTTTTGTGTAAAAATAAAACTTATAGAACTTATTTTGTCTAACTCATCTAACCATGTGTTCCTTCACACCTATTTTTTTAAATTATATAACTTACTATTTAATTGCAACAAAGTCCGTTGAGTTGCTATTAGATTTTGAGACAAATCCTGATAAATATTTATTCATTACTAAAATGGTTGTGAATTGCAATAGTCTAAAAGTCCTAATATATTTATGAAATATGTTCTCAATTCCAACCGTGATATGAAATATATTCAAGATACGTGAAAGTTCATTCCGTCCAGAAAAGACCGCCAACGAAAACAAGTTATAAATGTTTTTACTTAGACAAGAATGCAAGTTATTATAAATGTATTCAATTTTTTATTAAATAGTATAAAAGTTTTAGATTATTATAAAACTTGCATTTACTTGAGAGAGACTTATACCATCCCTATCTTTCGTCCTTTGTATCAAAAGCCACCACTATAACTTGTTATCTAAAAAACATACCACCGTCCCTATTTATTTGCCATCGTCGTACTGCACGAGTAGCAACACTGATATATTAAAAATGGTTGAAAATTCCGAATCAACTTCATAAAATTGTTTGTAATTCAACATGCACCACTTCAATTATTCGAGAACACCAAGATTCAACTCTCAATCTCTTGTTAAAACGATATGTTAACGAGCCTTTAAAGAAATTCTCCAATTTTGACTATCACGCGTAGAGTAAAAGGAATGCACTTTTCCAATTTATTTTTACACCCTCGAAGTCTATGACTTCATACTTTAACCACAACCAATCATGTTATAACCTAGGGGTGAGTATATAAAACGAAAAACCAAACCCAAACCACTAGAACTAACAAAACTGAGCTAATAAAACTGTGACCATTTTGAAACCGGTGGTTTGGTTTCAAAATATGGAGAATGACATGTTCGGTTACGGTCTTATCCAAAAACCAAACCATTAATAAAATGACCTGCCAAATATCTACTACATTGTATATTTTCTATGATAGTACAACCATTTATTGTATTTTACATGTTATGTTAATCATTTTAAGACTCCCAGCGTAGTAGTCATATACATTTTTTTACCAAAATATTAATCATATAATTTGGGTGAAGTTTTTAATGTTTATTCGTTTTGGTTGAGGGTTTGTTTTTTTTGTTTATAGATATTATGTGTTATTTATTAAACCAAAATGAAGGACAAGATCCTTTTTTAGTCATGACAAGTTTAAACCCAAAAATACAATCAGATCAAACAAATGTCTCCATTAGGTCGATAAAAAGTGGGTTTGATTTATAAACCGAAACCATTCATAACATAAACCCTCCAAAATCGAAACCAATATAAACCAAAAACATCGGGTTTAAAAATTATAAAACCGAAATTAGCGGTTTGGATTCGGTTTGTGCCTAGAAGCGCTCCACGCTCACCCCAATATGACCACTCATCCCTCATGATTCCTAAAAAATGCTCTTAAGCATTAAAGCTTGTACAAACTCACACAACGCTTAAAGCAACACCGATGACAATTAACAATATATACATTTGTCACTATGTAAATGTACGTAGAGCACTGTTTACTAAAGGGTTTTGCTAAAATGCGTAGCTTAGGCCATGAGCATCCTACCAGTTGGTTGGCTGCTGGTTGGAGTGTGAAGCTCTCCCACACCGTCACCCCCACCCCCTTAAACTTAAAGTGAGGGTCTAGCTAGTGTATACTCACGCTAACTTTCCTCTCTCTTTCCCTTTTCTCTTTCTTCTTCTCTCTGTCTCTCTCCTCTATCTTAATTTAATTTTTTTTAAAATAAATAGAGAATGGTTGAGGGGGATGGATGTGAGGGTTGTGGGATGAAGGGGGATGGAAGGAAAAAATGATGTGACGCTGACGTGCCAATAGAAAATCGTGGGATATATGCATATGGTATTATGTTCCTTATATATACTAGTATCCCAAGGGTTTGGCCTTGCCCTTTTTTTTCCCTTTAATTCACAATTAATTTTCCTTTCCTGTCAACTTTAACCGCCCCTTCGAGTATTCCCTTTCTTTTTTGGCATCATATCCAAATTTAATCCTCTCTCTTTCATTTTTTGTTCTTATTTTGTTGTTTCTTTAAAGAAAATTAAGATAATTCTAAACAGAGTGCAAGTGATTTCTTATATAATTCTTTATCTTTAATTCTGTTTTTTATAAAGATGAAATTAAACTAATATATACACTTGGACAATTGTGAATGATAAAAGACGCGTCACTTTTTTTAATTTTGGATGTGTAAAATACATCAAATTGACGGTGTTAACTCTGAAGTTACTTTAATATTTTGGTGATGTTAGTGATATTATTTTAATACTTTTATGGTCTATGCATATACAATATGTTTATATGCGTTTTAAATTTAAACAAAACTATTTCATAAATGAAAAAAAGTATAAAAAACACTGAAAATGTGTATTTGGCAATTTTTTCTAAAACACTATCGTATGTCTGGCCTCCAACAAACATAGCACCTAGTAGCTACAACGAAGCATGATAGAGTTACACTCATTAATATACATAGTTCAAATAATTAAATTATCTCAGTTATAAACAATTCAAACTACCCAGTTAAATGGAGCTAGAAATCTAGGATGTTACG
>JAUEJL010065626.1:0-17524 GCA_032274825.1 Drosophyllum lusitanicum | reverse complement strand
TGGCTCTGATACCAATCTGTCACACCCCGCCAAGGCGGAATCGCGAAGTGTGACGGAGAGGATCGTCATAACACATTAATATCAAATAGAGACAATTCACTAAACGCAAATATTCCAACGTGTAACGAAGTTTCCCCGACACAAGAGGGAACTTGTGTCGTGTTAAGTCGATTCCACGGCAACATAGCCAAACAACAAAAAAAACGTGCGAATGTAAACCCCACAACCCGGGTCAGGTATACGGGCAACAAGCCCAAAACCAAATAATAGTTTTGAAGTATTAGCAAACACCCACATCACAAAAATAATTAAAAAATGTCCGATTCGCGCTATGAGTCACGCTAAGGCCCGACTAGAGTCTTGTAAGCACCTTAACCAAATAATAGTTTTGTTGAGTGTAATTTTCCCCCAAGAAAACATGTAAAAGGGGCCACGAGTACTCACCTTGATAGCAGATGCAGTAAAGCGTGAATTCTACGACTTAGCAATCTACAACATATAAGTGTGTGTAAGTTACCTAAACAAGGCGTATAAAACCCTACCATTGTAACCGAAATTGGTGGAGTTGTTTTGTATTATGTTTAGTACCATAATTGGTGTATTATAAGTTTGTATCTCCTTAGCTATTGCACATACTCCTATTACCTAGGTATAAATTAGGGTTTTGACATTTGTTTAAAGATTTAAACTTTTACTGAAATTTTTATGTTAATTTAGGTATTTTTAAACTACCTAAAATTTTTGAATTAGGACCTAAAATTTGTATCATAGGTGCTTCATTGATTCAAGTAATTACAGAAATTTTCCCATGATTTATTTGGTAGGCTAACTATTTTTAAAAAATTGTATTAGCCAACTGGTCTGATTAAACCACTGTTTTGTGTAACAGAAAGTTCTAATATTTTTAAAATACCAAATGAATTCCGAAAATTATGAAATTTATAAGGTTGCTTCGAGACACCTAGAAGTTAATGCAAAAAAAAATTCATTATCAAATTAGTACTGTAGATCCATCTTTAATGGATGCAAGATGCACGTAAATCTGTTTGAAGATTCCAGATCTGCGCACTTAAATGTTTGGGGTTGTTTGGATGACCAAACGACATCGGTTTGGAATGAAACTGGTTGGGAAAAAAAGTAAACTCATTGAAACTGTTTGTACACTTAAAATGAGTGATTTTATTCCTTAGGGTAGTCGACTTATGGACTACCAAAGTCGACACCCAAAACTGCCAGATCTCAAAACTTTAGAAGAAAGTAGTTTTGATTCAAGTATAACACAAGTGTTTGCAAAAATCGGCATCCGTGAGTATTAAACTTGATTTGGAATGTTCTTGAGTGTTTGGTTTAGGTGTTGATTCATTAGCCAAGTTTATGGAAAAGAAACAAGAAAGAGATCTAAGATACATAAGAATGGATACATACCAAGGTTTTTTCGATTGAAGACCAACGTGACTTGATTTCTTGAAATCTTGAAGAACACACCCAAAGCTTGTTCTTGGCCTTCAAAATGTCGAAGATGGGGAGAGTAGGCTGAAGAATTCGATGGATGGGGGCTAGGGTTTATGGAGTTTGTGTTTCTTTTTTTTTGGAATTGGTTTAGGATTAGGAAAGCAAATTTAAATTTCTAAATAAAAGCCTTATTCCTTTTTTTTATGGCTGGCCGAATTTTCTTACATATATATATATTTCTTATTTATTGTTTATTTAATATCATTATTATTATGTATTTAGCATGTTACATTTCTTGTAGGTGCATTTGATATTTCATGTGTTACAATTCATATTATTAGTTTAAATTATTAAATTTTAAGAGTTGTTCTAGGGTTTTATTCTTTTGGTTTGTAGTTCCAACTTATTTGTTGTGTTATTATTATTATTACTTTAATTTTGGTGTCATACTATCGCTTGTTAGTGCCTTAGGCTTCTTTAAAATTATTCAAGTCTCAATAGAACTTATATATTTATAACAAATGTTCCAAGGATTATACTTTTATTCTCATGAGCTCTATTTAGTACTTGAGCTTGTGTCACTATTGATGTGTATCCAATGTGCATGTAAAGAATTTGTTTCACACTTTAGGCATGTAAATATGGGTTATCTAAGTGTCATGGACTGAATAGTGCGTAAAGAGGATATACCTTCTAATACTTATCACTTATTTGGATTTTTAGGATTTCAAGGGAAATCAAATGCATGAAGCATAATAACAACAAGTTGAGAGTCTAAACTGGCTAACCTGCTCTGGTGACGGATGTCACAAAAAGTCCTTAAACAAGAGAAATGGTGGCCTTATATAGGTTGAGAGGGAGCCCAAAACGCTCTAGGGTCGGCTTCAACTTTAATCTCTAATTGGACCAACCAAAAGGGCCAATAAGATTAAAGTATCACTTTAACTTATGCCTTCACGGGCTCTCACAGGAGTGAAGCCCTTGCGTCACACCCCATCTATGAGAAAACGCGAAGTGTGACGGAGAGGACTGTCATAACACATTGATATAGGAATATAGAACTTACTAAATGAATACAATCCAACATGTCAAGACGTTCCCCAACACAAGTGAAGACTTGTGCCATGGTTAGTCAATTCCACGACAAACAAAGTCAACAAGTAAAGCACACGATAGTAATTCCCACAACCCGGGACAGGTATATGGGGCATCAAGCCCAAATTATTCAAATTTTATACGAATGTAGATATAACTCAAAAGTAAATATTCATGCTCATCTCAAGTCTTGCTAAGGCCCACTAAGATACGTCTAGGCTCCTTTTGCATTATTGTTAACGTTACCTGAAAATGTCAACATAAAGTTTGTGAGCTCGTAGGTTTAAAATAAAACAAGTTTTCCGTGTATAGTAATTTAAATAGGACAATTATGTACATGATAGTATTGCATGAAAATAGGAATAAATCGATACCCGAACCACAAGGTTCACAAGACATGAGTACTTAGTTTTCCAACAAGTCGCCTACCAGCTGGAGCTAAAAGTTGGCTATATAGGAATAAGGAACTGAATAGGTATAACCTGATTACGGGTTCACATAAACACATACATGTCGCATAATTGTCACGAAACTAAAACTTTAATTAACACGGCATGAAGAAATAAGAAAATTTCTTTGAGTGCCATTTCCCCCCAAGAAATATATAAGAAAAGGGGCCACGAGTACTCATCTTAGTAGTGGGATAAATCACAGGGATATTAGGAAGACATGAGACAAGGAAAAGATAGTTAGGAAGACATGAAACCGAAAAACTTACCAAGATCCTTCGAACGGCGACCGGTTGTGTCTTGGCTTCTTGGAGCTTTGAAGAACAACTCCAATGGTTGTGTTGGAGCTGGAAATTTTGACCAAGGTGGAGAGGAGGGAGAAAGGTTGGGTGGTGAGTATGGAATGAGGAAGAAATAAGGCTAGTAGATGTGTTAAAGGATGAAGGTGCATTGTTTCCAAGTTAGGTTGATGGAGTTGCCAAAAGAGAGAGATTTTGGTCTTCTTTTCCCACCTTTGGCCGAATTTACACATACACACACATAATATATATATATATATATATATTAGTTTTATTTATTTTTATTATGTTGAATCCTAAGTGAGACATTTCTATGTAGGTGCATTAGACATTTCGTGTGTTATATGAGTGGTCTTATGTTTACTTAAGAGGTTTGATGTCTAGAAAATAACTATGGTACTAATTATCATTTTATTTTATTCATTACATATAATTTAATATCGTTTATTTATTTGATAGCTCAATTCATCAATTTATTGCACCGAAGATGCTTGTACGGTTTATTTCACGCATTAAGAATTTGTTCAATATTCCGGAATTGTGTCCCCTCTATTGCTAGAGTAACTAAGATGTTTGAGGTACTTAGCATGGTTAGTACTTAGAACTTAACGCTCACTAGGTTTCAAGGAAACATCCGAGCACATACATTAAAATTAAATAACTAGTGGCGGGTTACGAATCAACCAACCAACCTGATTTTGTGATGGATGTCACACCTTGTGAAGGATGCACCCCCATGACTACTTGTCTAGGTGGTGAAGCCTCGTGTAGGGTTTCACTTCATGACCTCTTCACAACCTGTGAGGGTCCGGGAAGATCGTCAGAAACCCTAACTTCATATTCTCTCTTATTTGGATTGTGTTGTCGGAATCTGCCATTTGCGTGTGACCTAATAGGTTCATGCCTCATCGAAAGTGGTGCCAGTGCACGTGTATCAGTGGGCGGACACTAACATGATTGACCATAGGGATTGGTCATTATTTCAATGTTACCTTCATGGCTCTGTGAAGGCACTGTGATAGGCTCTCTCCCATGACTCTAGAGAATGTGGGCTAAGTAGACACCACACCCTAGCTAGGCTTAAGGGTTGTAAAATAAGCCTCGAGGTTGGTACCTTAAAAGTAGGTGTCTCCCCCCTCAACTTTGGCCGCTGAAAGTGTCAATGTGACTTCAGATCTAGGGAATTCAAATGGTGGTGAGCTCCCTTTGGCGAACTTTCTTGTATAGGTAAGGATTTTTACCTTGTTAGCAGTGGGCACACCAATGTTGGCTTCAAATGGTGGGTTTTGAGTAGGTGGGGGAGTGTTAGTGTCTGCCCACTGATACACGTGTACTGGCATCACTACTGATGAAGCACTGGCCTATTGGGTCACATGCTAAGGGTAGATTCTGACAACACAATCCATACTAGAGAAAATATGAAATTAGGGTTTCTGATGACCTTCACGAGCCCTCACGGGTAATGAAGAGGTCGTGAAGCGAAACTCTACACGAGACTTCACCACCCGGACAGGAAGTTGTGGGGGCATGGCCTTCATGAGTGCTTCACGGCCCGTGAGAGCCCATGAAGGCAGAAGTCAAAGTGACACTTTATTATTATTAGACCCTGTTCATGTGTTGTTAAAATTCCCCAACTGTATTTTGGTACAAATATGGGTATGTATGTTATGATCTTGGCATGAGATGCATACATACATACACATATGTTGGTATATATGAATATGGGTATGAAAACTTTTTTTATGTCCTAACGCATATGTACAAGAATTTCCTTGATGTGCCTTGATTGTTGGATTAGGAAATTCTTACCAAAATACCTTTTAGTCATGGTTTGGCGCACCGTGTTTTAGATGTTTGGTTGTATTTGTTGTGTTGGTTTGTAACCATGGCAGACCTTGTGGTTGTGTTTGTTGTTGTATTTTTCATTTGGTGACCTTGTGTCACTTGGCTTGTAATATTAATAACTTATTTGATTAAATTTGTAATATTATCGTGGCTTGTATGCCGTTTCATTTGTTCGATTGTACTTGTACTAGTTTGATAGGAAACACATGGCTTGCATGCCATTTATTCCTATTTGCTTGTACTTGAACCTTTGGAGGATAGAGACCATAATCAAGAGTCAAGAGATGATGTCTTGAAGACCTTGGATCTAGAAAGGCCCAATGGAGGTAGCGGGTTCAGTGGGAGCGCACCACGGTCGCGGATTTAATCCCTATTAGACCATGTTCTTCCCGTTGGCTCACGGGAAGAACGCATAGGTTATGGCTTGGTTACCGACCCTATATTTATTATGTGTGTGATGTTATTTATCTTGCATGTTTGTTTAGGATTTCTGCATGCTAGATAATTTTTCCTTAAAAACTAAAAATCACAAGAGTTTTGTTAAAAATGGTTTACAATTCTCTCGCATGCTCGTATGATTAACAAACTATGTTAACTTGACGTTATATTGAAAAAGGTGAAAATTGATTTTCTCACTAAATTTGTTAATCTAAATTTAAACCGGAAACAAAAGCCCATTTTTCCAAAACATAAATTACGCACCATCTTTGAAACGATGCCACCCAAATCTAGTAACGCAAGATTGGTTGTCGAGCTTAGCTCAGTCAATCATTGTGAAGCTATGTGGAAGGTGGGCGTGATATCTCACAAAATTGGTTGTCGAGCTTTACACGAGCTAATTGTTTGTAGAGTGTACCACCGTATATCTCGGCGGGCGATTTATAATTTCAAATTAGAATTCTTGGGAGATTGTCGAGCTTAGCACAAGTAAATCAAGACTTCAAACTTGGGATTGGTATAGGAAGGAATCAAACATGCCAAACAACCAATGGTTGTCGTAGGATCCCGCAAGGCCCTAAGAGTTGCAATGATGGATTGCAATTGACAAGGTTGTTGCCGGCTTAAATAGCTTCATCATGTGGTGTGCGGTAAACCCTTCATATGTGGGGATGAAATATGGTTCTTAGCCTTGTTAAAATAATTTTTAAGTTTGGGTAAATTGTTTTAACAAGATTAATATCAAACTAACTAAATTTACTTTGCTATTATAGATGGCATCTTCAAGTACCACCACCACAAGCAACATTTCTCTAAGAATTTTCCTTGAGAAGGAGAAATTCGATGGTAGCAACTTCATGAATTGGCATAGGCAACATTGGATTGTCTTATGCCATGAAGGCAAGTTGCAAACCATAGAGGAAGCCTTGCCTGAGCCCTCTACGAGCAACGCAACTAGAGCAATCCGAGAGGCGTATGAAAATGCCTCAAGGATACCAAAGAGGTAACGTGCCTCATTTAGCACCATGAGCTCCGATTTGCAAAAGTAAATGGAGCACTTCAGTGCTTACAACTTGATCGCATAGCTAAAGGACATGTTCCAGCAGCAAGCGAGACAAGAGAGGTATGAATGCCTCAAGGCCGTCCTAGGTTGCTAACTCTAGGATGGCGGGAATGTGCTCAGCTCACGTGTTGCAGATGAAAGAAAACGTGGAACGTATCGAGGGGTTAGGATTCTCGATCGGGAGGGAGCTAGTGGTGGATTTAATCCTCCAGTCCCTGCCCACTACATATGATCAGTTCATTATGAGATATCATATGCATTTCCAAACACAAGCCCTCCTCTTCAAATCCCCTCTTGGCTATCCAGGAGTTCCTAATCCAGAAGAAGATGAAGCCGACTCCTTCCCATAAGGTTGGGGCACCCAAGCCTAACCCTACCCCGGAGGTAAAGGGCAACGGGAAGCTTCCCCAAGCTAAGACCCCGGAGGAGGCAGATTACTTTTTCTGTGAGGAGAAGGGGCATTATTGCCAAAGCTGCCCAAAGTACCTCGAGGGCTTAAAGAAGCTCAAGCCATGAGCATCTTGGGCACCTCAAATTCAGGTACATTCATGATTGAACTCCATCATACTTCTATTTCTAAAGGGTAGGTTTTAGATACGGGCTGTGGCACTCACGTGTGTAATATGCGTGGGGAACTTGATCTAATTACGGGGAACAAAGAGGTGGTCCCCGTAGAGGCAATAGAGAGCGTTGAGCTTTCTTTTAGAACCGGTTACTCCATAGTTCTTAAAAATGTATGTTATTTGCCCTGCGTGGCAAGAAATATTATCTCTTTTCATTCCTTGTATGACGATGGTTTTAACTTTAAATTTGTTAATGGAATAATTTATGTTTAAAAGATGATGTTTCATATTTTAAAGCTTTACCATGTCATGGCATTTATAAGATCGATGAATACATTGAAACAAAGAAATCTATCATGAACATTGATTATGAGTCCAAAAGTTGTTTGGACAAGTATTTCTTGTGGCATGGTAGTCTTGGACATGTAAACAAGACTCACATCACTAAGCCCCAATCGGATGGGATCTTGGAATCATTTGACCACAGAGGTATGCGAATCTTGTTTCTTAGACAAGATGACTAAAGCACCCTTCACTGGTGTTAGTGAGAGGGGAAAGGACCTTTTGGAAATTATCCACACTGATTTGTGTGTGGTCTTTTCAAGCATGCCACTAGAAATAACACAAGATACTTCGTTACCTTCACGGATGATTATAGTAGCTATGGATATTTCTATTTGATAAGACATAAGTCTGAAACCTTTGAGGTGTTGAAGACATTCCAAAACTAAGTTCAGAATCAATTAGGAAAAGGGATTAAGATACTCTGATCGGATAGAGGCGAAGATTATCTAAGTTCCGAATTTATTGACCATCTTAGAAATTGTGGGATTGTCTCACAACTAACACCTCCTAGGACTCCAAAATTAAATGCGGTCGCCGAGAGAAGGAACTGGACTTTGTTAGACATGGTCCATTCTATGATGAGTCGCGCAGAGGTACCCATTAGTTTTTAGGGTTACGCTCTCGAAACAGCGGTACGAGGCAACAAAGTTGAAACAACACCTTATGAATTTTGGCATAAAAATAGCCCACTCTTACATATCTACGAGTATTGGTTATCCCTCTGCTGGTATATTTATATATTTTATAAACCTTCTGAGAACAAAGTAGCTGTTGCTCGGAGGGCAGTTTTCCTAGAAAGAGAGCTGATATCCAATGTACCTAGCAGAAAGGAAGTAGATCTTAAAGAGGTTCAAGGATCGACTGATAAAGAACTTAATGTTGGCACTAGCACTCTACCATCTATGGTTGAAACCGAGCAAGAAAAAGCTGTAGAACCAGACACGCTTTCATTGACTACTCCATGTAAGTCTGGTAGAGCCCACCATGAACCAGAGAGATATGGGTTTCTCATATCTTAGGGCAATGATCTGTTGGTGGATCATGAACCCACCAACTACCAATAAGCAATAGTGGGCCCAGAGTCTGCAAAGTGGAGAGAAGCTATGGAAAGCGAGATAGAATCCATGTAGGATAACCAGGTCTGGGAACTGGTTGATCCAACACTCGGGTTTCGACCGGTAGGGTGTAAATGGGTCTTCAAGAAAAAGATCAGCATGGATAAGACCTTAGATACCCTCAAAGCCCGACTGGTGGATAAGGGTTTCACACAAATAGCGAGAGTTGACTATGATGAAACCTTTTCCCCAGTGGCCATGTTGAATTATATTAGGATACTACTTAAAATTGCTTCCTTTTATGATTATGAAATCTGGCAGATGGATGTAAAAACCTCCTTCCTTAACGGGAAGCTTTGTGAAGAGGTGTATATGGCGCAACCTATAGCTTTTGCACATCCGGAGCATCCTAACAAGGTTTCCAAACTTAAGAAGTTCATTAATGGACTTAAGCAACCATCTCGTAGTTGGAATCTTTAATTTGATGAAAAGATCGAAGAGTTTGGATTTTGAAAAGCAAAGATGAAGCATGTGTATATGTCAGGGCTAGTGGGAGCGCTGTAGTTTTTCTTATCTTATATGTAGATGACATTCTACTAATTGGGAACCATGTCCCAACCTTGCGAAGTGTTAAGGCTTGGCTTCGATATTGATTTTCCATGAAAGATTTAGGAGATGCAGCATGCATTCTAGGAATCAAGATCTATAGGGATAGATCTAGAAGACTCCTTGGGTTGAGCCAAAGTGCATATGTAGACAAAGTCATTAGATGATTCAAGATAGAGGATTCCAAGAAAGGGAATCTCCCCATGATGCATGGATTGACATTGAGCAAGACTCAATGTCCTAGCTCTCAAAAGCAGCTAGACTTATGAAGCAAGTTCCATATGCTTTGGCCATGGTATCGATCATGTATTCCATGCTATGCACTCACCCTAATGTGTCATGTGCCTTAAGCACGACAAGTAGATATGAGGAAAACCTAGGAGGGCCCACTAGAGGGCAGTGACGAACATTCTCAAGTACCTTAAGTGTACAAATAAGATGTTCTTAGTATTTGGTGGTGAGGAAGAGCTAAGAGTAAAGGTTACTCTGATGCTAGCTTCCAAATGGATAAGGATGATTGTTGATCTCAATCGGGATTTGTATTCTTATTGAACGGTGGTGCAATCAGCTGGAGGAGTTCAAAGCAAGATATAGTAGTTGATTTAACCACCGAGTAAGAATACACTGCAACAAGTGAAGTTGCTAAAGAAGTTGTGTGGATGAAGAAATTCATCCAGGATCTAGGAGTGGTTCAGCCGTATTGAGATATTTTGTGACAATGAGGGTGCGGTGGCTTTGGCAAAGGAACCAAGAGATCACAAGAGGACAAGACACATTCTACACAAGTATCACTTCATTAGAGATGTGATGGAGAATGGTGATATTGCCATCAACAGAGTACTGATGGATGGAAACCTCGCGGATACATTCACTAAGCCGTTATCACAAGCAGCTCATGATTCTCACACTACAGCTATAGGTGTTAGATTCGCTAGTGATTTTGCTTGAGACATGTATTTAGTATGTTTGATATGTATTTATCTTTTGGGGACATTAAGTATAATTGTATCTTATCTTTGTTTACATTTATTTAGTCTTTACTGTGTTCCATCTTAGCATGTTTAAACACTTCCCGTAATGTTAATACATTCTAAGACTTCCACAGTCAATCACTCTTTATGGGAAGGAAGATTGATCTAAGGCTGAGGTAAGTAGTTGATCCAGTATTCACATTGGTTTAGATAAGGATACGACACTTAGCTATGCTTGAAAAGAGTTTCAAGTTACTGGAAGACCCACACCTGAGTTCACTTCATGGATTATAGTCACGAGTGACTTGGAATGATAATATCATTTCATCCTTAGATCGGAGATTATCCTGAATCTGCTTTGCTCTAATTATTCTCAAATGCAGTTTGTAATTGGCTGTTATGAAGGGAATTGTTAGGTAAAGTATGGAGCATGTGACGGGACTATGTAGTTAAAATGATTTGTTCTTTTGTTTTGAGAGATATCCCTGGGCCCTCGATGATTGGAAGATGGCACCAAATATGCATGGTCGTGATGGAGCTGCATTGATTATAGATCAGTTGCAACTTGTTTATTTGGTCACCACCAATCTAGAATCGAGAAAGATAATCATGAACGATCTAGAGATTGACCATGTCTCATGTTCACATGGATATCACGAACAATGGATGTTTATGATCACTTATCTATAGGACCTTTTTCAGCTTTTCATGACTATCGAGTTTTGTTGAGGATGACAACTCGTACTGACTTGGAGGCAATGATGCTTTGCTAGAGCCGCTCTTTGTCTATGGTGGGTATGACGTTCTATCTGTTGGAGTACACTAAGGAAAAAACATGCAACGGAAGCAAAGAAAGCAAGCACAAAACAAAGCCCAAAATAATGCATTCCAAAGGAGATCTTTGCAAAGAAGACATGCAACAAGAAAAAGTGAAGGAACAAAAAATATACCCTCCTTGAAACTTGAAATAGGATGGAACTTATGTGGGATGAAAACCTTTGAGACAAATGGCCTCAGCTCTTCTATGAAGTCCACACCAAGCACCTCTACAAGCCCCTTGCACTAGCAAGACAGTGTGGTTCACAAAGACAATGCAATCACCACTATAACAGCCCTTCTTGAAGTCCTTGCACAGCCACACAAAGATCCTCACTTACACAAAGCCCTTCTTGTACTTCTTGAAGTTCTTATGTGTGCAAGTTGTCAATTTGAACAAGAGTAGCTTATAAAGGGAGGCTTTTATAGACACTAAATTGCCTCCAGAACTCCCATGGGTCAGCCAAAGCTCTTGTTTTGATGGGACCATCAAATGGTCCAATAAAATACAAGCAACACTTCAAATTCGGTCTTCATGACCCCTCACGCGCTTTCACGAGCCGTGAAGCAAAAAGGCATCATGACCCGTGCCGCCCGAAGGGCACTAGGCTTCACGACCTGTGGCGCATCCTTCATGGTCGTGAAGCTCGGGCCAAACCAATTTTGACCCTTTGAACCATTCCTCTTTTAGCAGGTTGTCAGGATTGTAACTTGGTGTGTGACTCAATAGGCCCGCGCTTCATTGGCAGTGATACCGGCCTACGTGTGTCAGTGGGCAGACACCAACAGACTCTTGATTGCACATGACACACCGTATTCATGGGCACCACAGACAGGGAGCGTCCTCTAGGAAGACATCTCTGCCCCCAAATCAACACGGGGGATGTCATCCCTGACAAGTACCAAATCACAACCTAACAGGTTTTATTTGGTCCTATAGATAAATGATTAATCATCCTATTGTTCGCGATATCTAAGTGAACATAAGACATGGTACAAAGTCATTTTCTAATCGTTCACGATTATGTTGCTCGATCAAGATTGGTGGTGACCAAAATATGCAAGTTGCAACTAATCAACTATCATTGCAAACTTGAGCATGGCCATACATTTTGGTGTCAGCACCCAATCATCAACAGGCCCAAGGATATCTCTCTAAACAGAGGAACAAATTCCTTTGACTACATGGCCCCGTTACATCGGCAATACTTTGCGTAAAAGCTCCCGTTATAACAGCCAGTTACGATCTGCGTTTGAAAGCAATCAGAACAAGGTATACCAATATCGTGAAAGCACATGTATCTTTGGTCTAAGGATAAAACGATATTATCATCCTGATTTACTCTTGACATGTACCATGAAGTAAAATCAGGTGCGGGTCGTCCAATCACTTGAAACTCTTTTCAAGTATAGGTAAAATATTGCGTCCCTTGTATTCAATCTCTATTGAACACTATGACCAATCATTTCCCTCGGTCTTCATTCAAACTTCCTTCCAATAAAGTATGACCGACCGTGAACTTTTAGAATGTTAAACATTCAAGGAAGTGACAAAACATGCAAAGTTGGAACACAGTAATGATTTAATGAAAGTACCCGCTACATGCATACTATTAAATCTCCCTTCAATAATCGATACAATAAGAAATACAATACCGCTCGATGTTCCCAATACATCGTAAATACATCAAATACAATAACCAAATATATCAACTCAAACCAAGTCACTAGCAAATCTAATCCCAGTAGCATGTGTGTGGGCATCATGCTTAGCTTGTGACAACGGTTTAGTGAAAGGACCCTCCAAATTGCTATCCGTGTGTACTTTGCTGATGACAATATCTCCACTCTCACCATGTCCCAGATAAAATGATATTTCTACGGAATATGCCTCGTGCGTTGGTGAGATCTTGGATCCTTAGCTAAAGCCAACGCACCCTTGTTGTCACAGAAGATCTCAATAGGGTCGATGATGCTTGGAACCACTCCTAGATCAAGAATAAACTTTTCATCCAAACGGCCTCCTTAGCAGCTTCACTGGCCGCAATGTATTCTGACTCGGTAGTGGAATCGGCAACGGTATCTTGGTTGAAGCTCCTCCAGGAGATAGCACCACCATTTAATTCGAACACGAACCCCGATTGTGATCGGCAGTCGTCCCTATTGATTTGGAAGCTAGCATCAGAGTAACCCTTTACTCTTAGCTATTCATCACCTCCGTACACTAAGAACATCTAAGCTAGTCCTCTAAAGATACTCGAATACTCTTCACTGTCGTCCAATGAGCTTTGCTAGGGTTGGGTTGATATCTACTCGTCATGCTCAAGGCACACGATACATCAAGCCGATTACAAAGCATGGCGTACATGATCGAGCCCACAGCCAAAGCATACGGAACTTGCCTCATTACTTCCCGTTACTCAGGGGAACTAGGGCACTGAGAACTCATAACCAAACTATGCGACATAGGGAGGAACCCCTTCTTGGAGTCCTCCATCCTAAACCGCTTTGGGACTTTGTCTATGTAGGTACTTTGGCTAAGCCTAATAAGCCTCTTCGATCTATCTCTATGGATTTTGATCTCAAGAATATATGTCGCATCCCTAAGATCCTTCATCGAAAAACAATTCCCTAACCAGGTTTTTACACCTTGAAGGGTCGGGAGATCATTTCCAATGAGGAGTATATCATCAACATACAAAACTAGGAATACAACAATACTCCCACTAGCTCTGACATGTACGCATCGCTCATCCTTGCTTTTCGAATGACCAAACTCTTTGAATTTCTCATCAAAGCACAACTTCCAGCTGTGCGATGCTTGATAAATGAATTTCTTAAGCTTGTAGACTTTATCTGGATACTTTGATTGTACAAAACCCTCAGGCTGTGTTATATACACCTCCTCTAAAAGTGTCCCATTAAGAAACGCGGTTTTGACATCCATTTGCCAAATCTCATAATCATGAAAAGCGGTAATGGTATGTATCCGGATAGACTTCAACATGGCCACCGGGGAAAAGGTCTCCTCATAGTCTACACCATGAGTTTGCGTGAAACCTTTAGCCACCAGTCAGCTTTGAAGGTGTCTACCTCCATCTATGATGGTCTTTTTCTTAAAGACCCACTTGCACCCTATGTGTCTACACCCGGGTACCGGATCTACCAAGTCCCATACTTGGTTATACAACATAGATTGCATCTCAGATTCCATAACCTCTTTCCACCTAGCGGACTTAGGGCCCACCACGGCGTCCCGATAAGATCATGGTTCATCATGATCCACCACAAGGTCGCAGCCCTCAGATATGAGAAACTCATATCTTTCTAGCTCATTACGACTCCTATCAGATCTCCTAAGAGGTAATGGATTTGTGTCAGGTTCTCCACATCGTCGTACTGAGAATCAACCATATCAGGTTGTGTACTAGTGCCATCAGGCTGATCACTAGGAGGTTCTTGAATTTCTTCAAGATCTACATTTCTCCCACTAGCATTCTTGGATATTAGCTCCTCTCAAGGAAGATTGCCCTTTGAGCAACAAAAATCTTGTTCTCGAAAGGTTTGTAAAACAAACATCCCATAGACCCAGCAGGATACCTAATGAACAAACACCTCTTGGCTCTGAGCTCTAATTTGTCCTCTACCTCGCGTCTCATGTAGGCGGGACATCCCCAGACTTTGAGATATGAAAGCGATGTAACCTTTCCATTCCACATCTCAAAAGGCGTTTTCTTAACCTTTTTTGTTGGTACGAGGTTAAGGATTCTAACGGACGTTTCTAATGCATAGCGCCAAAAGCTAATGAGACAATCCCACAATCTTTAAGATGGTCACGGAATTCGGAACTTAGATACTCACCACCATGATACGATCCGAGTATCTTGATTCGTTTACCCAGTTGGTTATGCACCTAATTTTGGAAAGTCTTAAATACCTCAAAGGTATCCGACTTTTGTCTCACCAAGTAGACATACCCATACCGACTAAAATCATCGGTAAAGGTCACAAAGTATCTAGAGTTGTCTCTAGTGGCATGCTTGAACGGACCACACATCTGTGTGAACGATATCCAACAAGTCTTTGCCCCTATCACAAACAACGGTGAAGGGTGCTTTGGTCATTTTGCCTAATAAGTAAGATTCGCATACATCATCCGACCCATGGTCAAATGATTCCAAGATCCCATCCGCTTGGAGCTTGGCGACGCGCTTCTTGTTTATATGACCTAATCGACCATGCCATAAAGATAACTTGTCCAAACCATCTTTGGACTTAAAACCAACATTCATGATTGTTCTATCACTTTTCAAGCATACGCTTGTCTCATATATGTCATGACATGGATACGCTTTAAAATAGAATACACCATCTTTAAAGCAAGAAATAATTCCATTAGAGAAATCAAACAAATATCCATCGTCAAACAAAGCATAAAATGATAAAATGTTTCTTGCCACGCAAGGCGAATAAGATACATTTAAAGATAAGGCGGAAGGAAAGGCGAGGTCTACGCTCCCAATCTTCTCAATTGGGACAACCGCCTTGCTTCCCATGATGAGATCTAGCTCCCCATCAACCAAGTCCCTACTTCTTCTTAGTACCACCCTCGTGGATGGCTAGGACGGTGTTTAAGACCCAAGCATAAAAGTGTTATGGAGTTCAATCATATACATGCCGGAGATAGTGGTTCCTTTGGCACGAAGCCTCTTGAGCTCCTCCGTATACTTGGGATAACTATGCCAGTAACTATAGAAGAAGCAGGTGGCTTGTTCTGGAGAGGTGGCTTAGGAAGCAACCTCTTTCCCCTTCGGCTCCAGCGTAGGGTTGGGTTTGGGCTTAGGTGTTACCACCTTTGCAAGCCCTTTCCCTTTCGCTTGCCCTTAGAGCCGGAAGCGGGACGCTTCCTCTTAGCACCACCCTCGTGGATGGCTAGGACGGGCGGAGGTTGATGACTTTTCCTTGGCCATGTTAGACTCGGTGGTCTTCAACATGCCATGCAATCCCATCAAGGACATGTCCATGTTGTGCATGTGGTAGTTCACAATGAACGGACCATATGCGGTGGGCAAGGATTTAGGCCTTCATACGAAGAACGTGAGTGCTCACGTTCCCGTCTTCCTGCAACTGGCAACCGATGCAGGCCTTGACACATGAATAGAGTTCTTGCCACGCTTGTTGATGGAACATTTCCTTAAGCTGAGTTATCATGTCAAACGCACCAACGTTCTCGAACTGCCTTTGCAAGTCGGAACTCATGGTCGTTAACATGAGGCAAAGTAACCTCATTAGTATAGGGAATCCATGCACGTCAACACCCATGAGCAACGGAAGCAACAAGTATCAAAAAGGGTTTTTCGGGTATCAAAACCAACATGCATGTACTTCCCAAGTAGGGATCAGGACTACAAAGAATATAGCAATAGAAAACAAAAGAGAAAGGAGGAGAAATATACCACATGAAAGGCTGGAATGATCCACCAAAGAGGAGGATGTGTAGAACCCGAATCCGAGCTCCTCTACCGATAGTCCACACCAAGTGCCCGAGTTTCCGCTTTGCTAATAGCCCTCAAACCCGAACCTCAAGCTTGACTTCGAGTTCTTGGAACACCACCACTTTACTTGGCTTGTAACACTAACTCAACTTAACTATATATGTTCAAGTGTCTTTTGAGTGTGTATATAAAGTACAAAGTGGCAAGAGTAACAAATGAAAGAAGTGGCCCTTATTTAAACACCCAGAGGAAGTCCTAAAGCCTCTAGTAGGCCCAATAGGCCCGTACCTCATTTGTAGTGATGCTAGTGCATGTGTATCAGTGGGCATACACCTACAAACTCCCACTTGCACATGATACAGCGTCACTAACACCATAGACGCATTCTTGCCCTCAAGTCAGTACGAGTTATGTCATCCTCGACAAATCCTGGTAACCATGAAAGGCTAAGAGGTCCTATAGATAAGTGATCATAAACATCCTTTTGTTCGCGCTATCCGTTTTAACACTATACATATAAATGTCAATCTCCAGATCGTTCACGATTGTGTTTCTCGATTCTAGATTGGTGGTGACCAAAATAACACGTAGCAACTGATCTATTATCATTGCAGCTTGAGCACGGCCTTGCATATTTGGTGTCAGCTCCCAACCATTAAGGGGCCCAAGGATATCTCTCTAAACAGAGGAACAAATCCTTTTGACTACATAGTCCCACCACACGCTTCATACTTTATTTGAAAACTCCCTTTACGAACTACGTTTGAGCACGGCCAATTACGAACTACGTTTGAAAGCAATCAAAATAAAGCAGACTCATGCTTTGGATACATGTATCTCTGGTCTAATGATGAAATTGTTGGGATTTGGTGGCATGAAAACGCAGCGGAAGAAAAACGAGTAGAAATAATTTTCAATTTTATGTCACCAACGCACCACCCAATGGACCATACTCTAGACAATGACAATGCAACTAAAAGAAAGGAACAAGGAGAAGAAATATACCATACAAGTTCTTCAACTTCCTTGTTG
>JAUEJL010065625.1:0-29482 GCA_032274825.1 Drosophyllum lusitanicum | reverse complement strand
CAAAAGGGTGTTGAGAGGGGGGGGGGGAGATGGGAGAAGAGAGATGGACGATTAGGGTTAATGATCTTCGTGTTAATCATGTCCTTATATATACTTCTCAAGCCTTTATGGGTTTCTCTCTTAATGGCCCCTTTAATTAAATCAAGCCCATTATGTATTAAGTCATACTTAATTCATTAATCCCATTTAATTTATTTTTCACATTACTTAGGATATATATGTAATAATGTAAATACCCTAATCACATTATTATATTTAATTGGTGTCTCAGTGTATATGTGTGAGACCCCATAGGCTCACGTGTGTCTAGCCATATAATTATATATTATGACACGAGCATAAACCAACACTATGCTCAGTATGCTAAAAGGATTATATCTCTTCATCATCAAGAAGAAAGTTCTCCCAGAGAATACATTTTTCATTCATTTTATGCAGCATTAGCCTGAGTCTAATGACCTAAGATGCTTATTTTGTTCAATTTTTATCTATTTACCGAAAATCTCAAGCAATTTTTTTTAAATCGCTGTGGAAGCGTTACTAATTTTCATAATTGAAATCACCCACAAATACAAAGCACTGTTTACAAAATACAATATCCATTTGTGTTACAAAAGATTTACAAAACACGGATTGTCTCAAATCAAAACACAATATCAGAGCGTTGGTTAATTTTCCCTTCCCATAAACACAGCTAAACAGCTGGACTCACCGAACCTGTAAAAAGGAATCAACTGTGGGGAATTAGCACAAGGCTAAGTGAATGGAAGCTACAAACAAACAGCCATCAACAACAAACCATAATCGTATAACAAACATCAACAATCCGTCAATTCATCAATTCTCAAAGCTAGAGGACCGGCTGTTCTGCCAAACCTACAACCAATGGGGACTAAAGCAAAGGTTTACCCATAGCCCTCCACCAATTGGCACAGTGAAATTCCCCTATGATACAACGCATGCATCAGTAGGACTACAACCGTTCAACCAACTACAGACAAGCCTAGCCCTTTCAACAGAAGCTGACCTTAACCAGCCCTTTCCTAGAAGCTGATCGCTTCCAGCCCTTTACAACAAAGGCTAGTCACTTCCAGCTCTTTACAACAGATGTTGGTGCTCAAATAATGCCAAATACACATCAAACCAAGAGCACATTGCATAACTCGATCAAATAATAACACACATGCAGTTATTCAATCCTCGGTCAACAATTATCACACTAAACAGTCTATCAAAGAATTAACATCTCAAAATTAAGTAACCAATAACAGTTACCACCAACACCACTCATGAGTAAACCTCTACTCACCTCCGTCCTCAATCGTTCTTGCTCAGTTGTCTACTGTCACTTAGTCTTTGCAGTTCCTGAGAACACAACATACCGAAATCAGTCTCGATTCATAAATATATATTCACATATATTTATTTCAAGTATACCCACATACAACAAATTAGATTCACATATAATATAAACATAAAATATGCAATCCAAACAAAACATTAAACAACACTTCAAATTTCTGAAACACCATGGACGCGTCGCGTCGGGCTTCGAGCGGCCATTTCGAACTAAGGCCACTTCGAACCAACCTTACTTCGAGCGCCTCCTTCGAACCAAGACCACTTCGAGCGCCCACTTCGAATTAAGGCCACTTCGAGCGCCCCCTTCGAAGCTCACTTCGAATTCACAATATATCAAGAACGCGTCGCGTTCTTTCTTTGGACCCGTCGCGTCGCGTATCTTCCAAAACAACCTGCAACTTTTCTTCATCTTTCAGCTTCACACAACTCTTCCAAATCACAACTAAAAATCTGAAAATCAATTTCTAACAATTCTAAACTCATAATAGCTCATATAACAAGCATACAAACATCAAGGATTTATCAAATCCATTCAAAATCACAAAATCATCAAAACCTACTTGTTTAAATTAAGCTTTAAACTATCATCAATGGTGTTCTTCACTAAACACATGAAACCCAACATACAAATAATAAAACTAACATGAATCATTCTCATCATCAGTAGGAAACACATACCAAGCTTTATCTTGAATTATCAAACACCAAATCTTCACTTTAAAATTTCAAGTTTTACTTTCTCTTGAGCTTTCTTCAAGTATAGGTAAACACACACTTACACCTTCACACATACTAAATGAGAATATGTTTCTAGCGAAATCAAAGTCATAACACTCCTCACCCACATAGGCACATACTCACCAATTCTCAAGCATGAGGTGGAATCACCTAATCCATTCACCTTCATAAATATGTACTTTATACATATACACATACTCCCACATATATGTATAACATAATCAATTTTAACAACTGATTTATTCATAAAATATATCAACATTATCCTTTCTAGATAAATCCAATTAATTAATTCTTCCAAAATTAATTAACACACAACAAGGTATTTTCTATAACCCTGGTAGTAACTCAACTTATCTAACTCATAAAATCATGCGATATCAAATATTCATTTTAATCACATAATTAATACCAACACGAATAAACAAACACAAGTGTCTCACCTCCGACCCGTTCACGACTATACCGGGTTTTCGGATGTTACACGGTATCCCGTGATAACTGATTTTGCTCACCTATTTTGACATATAAACCCTGACAATCTCATCTAAAATAAGATTGACCATAGGAGTATAAAATAAATACACTCCCTCACTCGTGGTTCAATTCTATCATGAGAACACAAATAACAATCAAAATGTAAGATTTACATAACAATTAAAATGTAAGATTGATTATCTCACATAAGCACATGATGAATATTTTCCAGAACAAACTAGAATGATGTGTATAAAGGAAGGATTTTCAGAATGATTTACAAGATGGAACCATGAAATGAAAGGAGATCTTTCAAAAGATCAACAAGAAAACAAGCATGGTATAAGAATGAATGAATACCTTTTTGTATGTGTATGAGAAAAAATTTAAAAATAAAATCCTTTTGGATTTTTAATATTTTCTAATGTTTTAGATTTTTTGATTTTTCAATGTTTTTTTTAATTTTCTAAAAAATAAAAACTCTCCCTAAATTTATGTGTATGAAAACTAAACTTGTTTTTCATCAATTAGGTTGAGAAATTTTTTTTCTCCCCATGCAAATACAATCATTAGAACACAAAATATATCAAATGTTACAAGTTGGTATCAGAGCCTTGGTTTGGCGATATGAGCACATTTAGAGTGTTGCATTCCCAAATCTTGGGTCGTGTTGGGTCAAACTTTCCTTTAGGGGAATTAAAGTGGTTAGAGATGTTGTGTGTTAGTTAGTATGTTATGTACTAACGGTTTATCTAATGAGACTGTGAGATGATGTGATTGTACAATATGGCTGATAGAGATACCCCTACTAACACTCCTGCGATCCATGAAGTGGCCGGAACTTCAACCGTTAATGTTTTGGATACAACAGGTCAAGCTGATATTTCGGGTAATGAACCTGGAACGGATCAGAGTGAGTATATTTCCAAGTTGGAAAGTGAACTTTGAGAACTCAGAGATGCTATGCGTAGCATGGAATGAGAAAAGATTATTCAGAATGAATAAGTTCATATTCCTACGTGTATTACAACTCAATCTACAACCCTGCCGGTTACGGTTCCATTTCCTCTTCCATTTCCTCCAGTATCACAAGTGACACAACAACCAATCTTTCATCCTTTTACTACTCAAGGAGCTTATCCTTTTGCGTATCCAGGATTCAAACCACCATGTTCATATAAGCAATTCTTGGATTGTAAACCTTCGGAGAATCATGGGAGTACTGACCCTAACATAACTTTAAATTGGCTGAGAAAAATGGTAAAGGCCATGAAATTTTGAGGATGAATCAAGAGTTTGTTTTGCGAATCGTATGCTTAAGGGAGATACTATGATTTGGTGGGATTCCCTTACTAGTCATTTTACTAAACAACAACAAAACAATGTGAATTGGGAGCAGTTTCAGGAGAAACTATGTGAACAGTATTGCAGTACTTTTGAGATAGCTCGTATCAAAAGAGAATTTACGGAGTTACATATGACTGGAAACATGTCAGTAGACGATTTGATCAAATAATTTAACGAGAGGTTGTGTTTCATGAAACGATGGGTGCCTGATGAGGCATCACACATATAGCATTTTGTGGGAGCTTTGCTTCCTGATCGGCTAGCACATTATCGCAAGTATTTACCTTAACCAAGTCGGCTGAAGGTGATAGGAAGGCTAGAGATAGAATGAACCGAGATCGGATTTCTCAACAGAAATTCAGGTTGGAACAATACAACATTCAAAAGCAAAAAGGGCAAGGTAGCCAGGGTAAAGGAGACTTGAAACGTAGACTTACATTTGGTGAATCTAATCAACGAGTACCGCGGTGTGGAAAGTGTAAGTCTCATCACACAGGACCTTGTACACCTCAGACTATGCGATGTCTTATATGTGGTTAGTTTGGTCATAAGATGGAAGACTGTCGTTTTTCTCGGAAGGTTTGCTGGATCTGTTTTGAAGAAGAACACCGAGCAAGAGATTGTAGTGTTAGTAAGGAACTTGAGTCAGGGCTAGGAGTTGGGGCAGGTGGGGGATCCTTCTCAGTAAGTGGACGGAAGAGAAAGAACCCTTCTGCGCAAGAGGGTAGAACTTTGAATATGATGGCAGATGACATTACCATTGCCGATGATGATGTAATGGGTATGTTTTGATAAACTCTATACATGTATGTGTGTTTATTAACTTTAGAGTGAATTGTTGACATTTTATGCCTTATGTGTTAAGTGATTATGCTTACTTCTGATAAGGACGATTCTCTAGAAGTAAAGATAGTTGATAGTATATGTTTTCTAAACCTTGATTTATGTGATGTTTATGCCAGAAAGTAGTATGAGGTTAAGTATGTGATACTTGAATTGATGCAAAATGGGTATGAAGTACCATAGGAAGATATTTTGTGTTTATATGTATATAAATTATGAAATAAGAAGAAAGAATGAAAGGTGAGCAATTACTGAAATTTGAGTGGTTTCGAGATACTCAAAAATGTTTTTGATACAGAGGTGAATGAGACTACGAGTTGTTAAATCTAATAAGTAAAAATGTTCAATGATGATGGAATGATAATCAGGAAATGGCATCTCAACACATTTGAAGGGTTTTGAAGTATGCTATGATGTTGTATTTGTCGGTTTGGAATGTAATGATATGTAGTGAGATTGGATGAATATTTATGCCTTGTGACAATTGAAAACTCATGAGAGAAATTTATTAAAACCATGACTTGGTATTTGTAGCAGTTAAAGTTTGTTATAACATTGTGGAGATGTTGACAATATAGAAAGAAATATGTGATGGTATTAACCATTAGAAAGTGTAGTAAGTGTTTATACAAAAGAGTTGAACATGTGGCTGAGATGGTCAGAATAATTCAAAGAATATGATAAAGAGATTTGATATCACCAAAGGAAACTAATTCGGTGACAGATGTGTTGAGATGCGAAGAAGTTAGTGATGATAACATTTGATTCATGCGATTTGAAAGTATGTTTGACTTAATGAATAAATTGGAATTGTCCTTACCGGAAGATTGATGGAATAATGTTTGGAATCATCAAATATGAGAAAGAGAAAAGAGAATTCAATTGCCAAAACATGTGGATTGAAGACTTGTAAATCTTGAATATGAATGCCTTTGCTTGGAAAATTTGGAGATTGATTGTAATAAAAACTTATAAATTTGGATTGCCAGTGCATTTTGAAGGACTAAATTGCTTAACAAAGTGAGAGTGATTGGATTAATGACTTACTAAGAGAGTAGACTTGATATATTTCGTGGAATTATGACATGTTGTGTACAACTCGAAGTAGAGTATCAAAAACTTATGAATCTTTGAGACAATTAGAGACATCAGAATGGTAGTAATGGCCAGTTACAATGGAGTTGATATTTAACCTATGTATAGAGAAATCTGGATATAATGTGAGTGGTTATTGATCGTTCAATGAAAAGTGCCCGTATTCTTGCCACCGTGAGACGACATATTTTGGTAGGCTAACCGGATTGTATATTGATGAGAGGATTTGATGATATGATGTTCATATTTAATAATTTCCAATGGAAATTAAAGATATGATTAAACTTCTAGAAGAGTTTACAACAAAAGTTAGAATGTAAGATGAGTAGTACAATTGAATTTCTTTTGGATGGTCAAATGGAACGAGCTATGTGGATATTTGAGAATATGTGGCTTTATGTGTGATAGATAATGATGATTCATGGAATTTATATTTATCTTGATTGAATTTGTGTGAAGCAACTTCTGTCATTTGGATATTAGTTTACTATTTGAAAATTGTTATGTGATTACTGTGGTAATACTCCTAAATGTTGATTTGAAGCAAGAGAGTGATACTTTGTATGACAGATAGTGAATAAAAGTTATTTGGAATCTTCTATTTGAGTTAGACGGGTATTCATGAGACGTTGGATGTTATCTATTACGCAAGTGTAAAAGAGAAAGGTTGAAAGACAGATTTTTCAAATTCGTGAGCTACATGTTGATTTAAAGAGGAGATTGGAAAAATAAGCTGTTGAACTCTTATGATTATAAGATGATGAAGATGTAATAGAAACTGAGTTCTATTTGTTGGTAAGATGAAAGTGAAAATAAGTTGTAATTGACTTGACAATTAAGAATGAATATGAGGAGTTGATATTTCAGTTTGATGTGTGTTATGAGATTCCGAGGACGGAATCCTCTAAAGGAGGGAAGATTTGTAACATCCGAAAACCCGGCCTAGTCGTGAACGGGTCGGAGGTGAGCAACTTGTGTTTGTTTATTCGTGTTGGTATTAATTATGTGATTAAAATGAATATTTGATATCACATGATTTTATGAGTTATATGCGGGTTGTAGAAAATACCTCGTTGTGTGTTAATTAATTTTGGTAGAAATAATTAATTGGATTTATCTAGAAAGGATAATGTCGATATATTTTATGAATAAATCAATTGTTAAAATTGATTATGTTATACGTATGTATGGGAGTATGTGTATATGTATAAGTACATATTTATGGAGGTGAATGCATTAGGTGATTCCACCTCATGCTTGAGAATTGGTGAGTGTATGTGTGAAGGTGTAAGTGTGTGTTTACCAATACTTGAAGAAAGCTGAAGAGAAAGTAAAACTTTAAATTTTAAAGTGAAGATTTGGTTTTTAATAATTCAAGATAAAGCTTGGTATGTGTTTCTTATTGATGATGAGCATGATTCATGTTAGTTTTATTATTTGTATGCTGGGTTTCATGTGTTTAGTGAAGAACACCATTGATGATAGTTTAAAGCTTGATTTAAACAAGTGGGTTTTGATGATTTTGTGATTTTGAATGGATTTGATAAATCCTTGATATTTGTATGCATGTTATATGAAGCTATTATGAGTTTAGAACTGTTAGAAATTGATTTCCAGATTTTAAGTTGTGATTTGGAAGAGTTGTGTGAAGCTGGAAGATGAAGAAAACTTGTAGGTTGTTCTCGAAGATACGCGACGCGAAGCGTCCAAAGAAAGAACGCGATGCGTTATTGATATATTGTGAATTCAAAGTTGTTGGCTTCGAATTCGAAGTGAGCTTCGAAGGGGGCGCTCGAAGTGGCCTTAATTCAAAGTGGGCGTTCGAAGTGGTCTTGGTTCGAAGAAGGTGCTCGAAGTAGGGTTGGTTTGACATGGCCTTAGTTCAAAGTGGCCGCTCGAAGGCCATTCGAAGCTGGACGTGAGGCGTCAAGGCCCACGACACAACGCGTCCACGATGTTTCAGAAATTTGAAGTGTTTTGTGATGTTTTGTTTGGATTGCATATTTTATGTTTATATTATATGTGAATGTAAGTTGTTGTATGTGGGATACTTGAAATAAATATATGTGAATATATATTTATGAATCAAGAATGATTTCGGTGTGTTGTGTTCTCAGGAACTGCGAACACTCGGTGACATTAGACAACTGAGCAAGAACGATTGAGGACAGAGGTGAGTGGAGGTTTACTCATTAGTGGTGTTGGTGGTAACTATTATTGGTTACTTAATTTTGAGATGTTTATTCTTTGATAGACTGTTTAGTCTGATAATTGTTGACCGAGGATTGAATAACTGCATGTGTGTTATTATTTGATCGAGTTATGATATGTGCTGTTGGTTTGATGTGTATTTGGCATTGTTTAAGCACCGGCATATGTTGTAAAGAGCTGTAAGTGACTAGCCTCTGTTGTAAACGGCTGGAAGCGATCAGCTTCTGTGAAAGGGCTGGTTGAGGTCAGCTTCTGTTGAAAGGACTGGGCTCGTCTGCAATTAGTTGAACAGTTGTAGTCCTACTGATGCAAGCGTTGTATCAGAGGAGAATTTCACTGTGCCAATTGGCGGAGGGCTATCGGTAAACCTTTGATTTGGCCCGCATTGGTTATAGGTTCGGCAGAAACACCGGTCATCTGGCTTTGAGAATTGATGAATTGACGGATTGTTCATGTTTGTTGTACGATTATGGTTTGTTATTGAAGGTTGTTTGTTTGTAGCTTCCATTCGCTTAGCCTTGTGATAATTCCCCACAGTTGATTCCTTTTGCAGGTACAGTGAGTACAGTTGTTTAGCTGTGTTTGTGAGAAGGGAAAATTGACCAACGCTCTGATATTGTGTTTTGATTTGAGATGAGCCGTGTTTTGTAAATCTTTTGTAACACAAATGGATATCGTATTTTGTAAACAGTGCTTTGTATGTGTGGGTGATTTCAATTGTGAAAATTAGTAACGCTTCCGCAGAGATTTAAAAAAATGGCTTGAGATTTTTGGTGTTACATTCCGATTGGTATGCAGAGATAAAATGATGGAGAGGGGTGAAATAAGAGATGAATATGCTTATGATCAACAAAAATCTTTCACGTTCATAATCTTTTGCCTGACAAATCATTCTAATTTTTGTGATTCATAAATTTCATGATTGTTCATTCTTTGATTTCAAATACTCCTTGACAATCATTTTTCAACATATTCTCTCTTGAATACCATTCATGTTGAAAATCACAACGATTACTCACATCGATCAAACAAGTGTCCAAGTGTATCCAAACGAGATATACTTACATCATTTTGGAAAGAGAGTTTGTGGGAGATGTTGAAAAATATTCAAAGAGTTGTGGGTGAGACATGATCAAATGAAAAGAAAGATCCTTACCATACTGGGTTATAAATCTGGGTAGCCACATCAGCTACTAGATCTCATTTGTTGAGAGTTGGTATTGAAGTAGACATCATGGGCACAGTGATGCAATGCACTACCCCCACCCATCTACTCAATTATATGTTAAAAGATGATTTCTTCAACTTCACATGGAGAATTAACACATTTGTATTGATATCTCACTCGGAGATTGTTGATATTCAAACAAGGAGGACAGCTACTCCAGTCCCCGACTTCTTTCATACACTATAGAGTCTAGAGCGTATTTGCGAAATATATTTCATTTCTTATGACACGTTTGGATTATCACAAGTATCTAGTCTGTGAGACTAATACCAGAACATCTTGGAGTGATATCTTATGTGACATTCACAATGATTAAATGGAAATCCTACCAGAGTTAACGTTATGCCAGTTCTGAACGTAGGTGACACAGTTTTTTGTTTAAACTGATGTGCTAACGAGCAATCTACATGATCTCAGAGTTACTTTTCCTTTGTTGACAACCTTCACTACTACATATTTTTCAATTGACCTTCATGAAGATAAATTTCATATGCATGTTGTTCATGACCAATCATGGTTATCATGAGGGGGAGAATATTCTACAATATCACATGAGGGGGGATAATTTCAGTTGATTCTAGGCTGATCAAGTGGGATAATATTCAAGTATTGAGGGGGAGTTAAAAAGAAAAGTTGAGCGCCAATGTGTTCAGTATATGACAACTCAAGGGGGAGTAAAGAAAAAGAAAAGAAGAAAATAAAATAAAAAGAACTTGTGTGAAAAATTGACAAAAGAGATCAAGAGCTACATTTTAGAGGATACTACATCGAAGGTAAAGTTACCTTAGATTACTAGTGCAAGATAAAGGGGAGATCGATATTTACAAAGAGAGAGATTAAAAATGTCACACTGAGCTGACAAGATCAATTCTCATCAACAGTTTCAAAAGTCTAGGTTTCAAGATGAGAAGACATTCTGAAGGCATAAAGAAAAAGACTTAAGATTCAAAAGAAATCATTCAAGTCTAAATCCCATAAAGCTTCAATAGAATGCAGACAGAAAAAGAAGATCTAGACATTTAAAAACGGGACATTCTTAGATTCATCAAATGCTAAAAAGATGTAACAATTTTTATTTCTATACAAAAGGGGAGATTGTTAGGTTCAAAATATTGTATAGAAAAATAAGTTTACATTGTAGGTGAAGTTTGCATTAAAGCAAACTTTAGGGTCCATCACGAAATATACTTTTAGGAGTATATATAGGGATATGACACTGTGTGTCATGTAATGAATTGTCACTCTACATGTTATGAACTATGTGCTTTTTATGGTGAAAAGAGATTCTCTCTACATGTTCATAGTTCTACATTGCAGTTTACTAGATACTTGAATTGATTTAGGGACAAACAAGCGAGCTATTACAATCTTTGGCCACATGCCCCTACTTCTCAAACTTCCCACATCTGAGTATGGAAGTTGGCCCTCCCCGTTGTAGTACAACCGCTCGTCCCTTGCTTGGCACATTTGTCGGCTCAACCTTCCTTTTTCCACTCACTATTCTCTACTTGGTCAACTTCTGCTCTATCTTCCATGCTAAACTCATCATGTCATCCGCCGTGTTACAAGTGGCAATCGCTAACACCTCACGGATATCATTTCTAAGTATGGAAATGTACCGTCGCATCCTAAGGGGCTCAGTAGCCACATACTCTGGATAGAAACGGGCCATCTCTAAAAACTTCTGGGTGATATCATCCACCGATTCTGTCATCTATCATAAAACTAAAAACTCTTGTGTGATCTTGTCTATTCGAGCCTTTGGTGCAAACTGCACCTTAAACTATTCTTTAAACTGAGGCCAAATCATTGCCTCAATCTGTACCTCCCCTTTCCTTTGTAACACATTATTCACCAATCTTTTGCTGCTTCACGCAACAAGTTCAAAGCATACATAACTTTTCATTTGGTAAATACAGACTTATACGGAAAGTCCCTTCCATCTCTACTAACCTACTGACAATCAAATGTGTAAACGCCCCTCGAAAAGAGGTGACATGCTTGCTGAAAAATCTCTATAAGTACACCCTTGTAACGGATCCATTCTAGCTTCAATTCTCCCAATCCCGTATACATTCACCATTGCAACCTACACCGCTGCATCTATATGTTGCTGTAACATTACTTCCATTCTCTCTGACACTTACTCAACCACCTAATTAATTATATATAAGGGATGTTCTCCTGTAGGGCTTTACCTAACTCTGTAGCTACTGACTCCCTTATTGTACTGTTCTCATGCTCTTACGATTCCTCTATAACTGGAATCTCTCCGATAAGATTACTCGCAGGTTTAGTGGTTTGGATAGGAATTGCATCTGAATCAAACATGTCTCTAGCTTCACGAGGTCTACTTGCATTAGGCTACTGTGTCGGTCCTAAACTAACTCTTTCTACACCAAAACTATACTGAATCTGCATACTTTATCTAACATGCTATCACACATAATGTGCAAAGTCCATCATGATCTTTTTTAAGCTTAAGTATGTACCATGTGTTTATAACAATATGGGCCGTATATCATTATAAACACATTATACTTTACTTATTCTTAACATAACAAATCAGATTCCTGCTTCATAATTCAACACTGAATACTTAGCCACATAAATGTGTTACACATGCATATACAAGATATCTCATGCTCAAATTGCTAAAACAAAAAAACAATCAAAAACTTCTACTACCTACATGCTCACCAATGTTTACTAGCCCAGGGATAGCTCTACTTAATCTCAAAACCATGGTTTAAGTTTAGACATCACACTCATGTGCGCCCGAATCCCTTAACCTTGGCTCTGATACCAAGTTGTAACACCACTTTTTTATTTTTAAGTTATCAAATACTTTAACCATCGTTAACACTAAAACTGTTATCAGACTTACAAAACACTAGTTTTAACGAGTATTTCAAAAAAAAGTATCAAAATCCATCTTTCTAACTATCCGGAGCTATCCAAACCATCATGGAGCTGGGTCTTACCCTTCCTAGAACTGTGTCACGTGCAACGTACAACTTTGAAATGTAAGCTAACACTTAGTGAACATACTATCTGAAATTAAACAATCATATACATGAGTAAAATCCCTACAGTATGTCTTACATCCACACTATAACACATGCAATGATGTTCAAACTATCCTTGTTTTGGAGTATAGGTACACCACTTGCGTATCCATATCCCCTAACACTGTTCTGGGGTACAGCTACAACACCTTTATAGCTATACACCCTATCACTATTCTGGTATATAGCTACACCACCATTATAGATATATACCCTATCACTATTCTGGTACACATCTACACCACCTGTGTAGCTATGTACCCTAATACTGTTCTTATGCATAGCTATACCACCTGCATAGCTATACATCACTATTGTACAATGTATATGCATCATAGGTATATCACATAACAAAGATATCACACAATATATGTTAGTCCCACATTGAGTACGTAACAACAAATGTTTGTATAAGGGGGGTTGAATACAAACTCGAGCTTTTTAAATTTAAAGACACATTTATATTTTTATATAATTCTTATTGATATGAATCAAGAATTATATGTACTAGAAGCGGAAATTCTAAGTACAACAAAAGGTGGAAACAATTTATCTAACACATAGACAAACTATTTCTAAACAACTAATGTTTAAGAAAGTTAAAACATGAACGAGTTTGTTTCTACACAACTATGCTAACTCTAAAAACTTGTTATTGCTTAAAATCTTGAACTTGCTTCTAAAATATTTTCTAAAGTAACTGTGTAGATCTCAACTTATGAGATTGTCATGTGTCTTGCATGTCCAACATGCATGAGTATATATAGAAGTCTTGGCAATATGGCCAATCTTGCCACAGTTCTAACACTCTGCTGAAGAGACATCAAAAGTTGGTTTAAGATTTGAACTTGTTGAGTTTTGATGGCCTCTTGCTGAACTTCTTGACACTCTTACCCTTCTTGAATGGTTTGAACTTACGAACCAGCATAGCAACTTCCTCAAACACTACTTCAAGGCTCTCTAGATCTCTTTCTTCATCACCTATCTCCTCTTCTTCTCGTGCACTCTCTTCCTCTTCATCAGAATCAGAATCAACAGTAGCAAAGCTTCTCATCCTAGTATTTCTAGATACAAGGGTAGTCGGTGAAGCCTTTACCATCTCTTTCATCTCCTTGGTAGACAACTTCCTTTGCTTGGCTAATTGCTCATGATTGAGAAGATTACCATAAAGAGCAACCAGAGACATTCCCTTTATCTTCTCACTATGTCTTAATACATTGACAAAGTGATCCCATGTTTCAGGGAGTAAATCCAAAAACTTGTTCACCAAGACAAAAGTGCTCTTAGTTATGTATGCCCTTTTAAAGTCGTTCACAAGGTAGTTGAACCTGGTGTATGTCTGTGTATGGCTCTCACCTTTATGAGCAAAGAAGAATTCATACTTTAGGTTAAGGAGGAGTTTCTTATTCTCTGTAACTTCTTCAGTCCCTTCATATGTAAATGTGAGTGTATCTAACATCTCTTTTGCTGAAGTGAAGTTAAGCACTTGATGATAGATCTCATTTGGTAGTGCAGAGATAAGAGCTGATCTAGCTTTAACATCAAGGCTAATCAACCTCTTATCTTCATCAGACCACAGATGCATGGGCTTAGTGATGATTCTTTTAGATTTGTATGTCAATGGTGGATAGGAAGAGATGTGCTCTACTCTTCCACATGGAGAAGTTTTCAACATCAAACATTGGACATCTTGTTATGGATCCGGTGTTTGGCATGTTCATAGCATGAGATGATGAGGCCATTTTGAGAGGGGCAGAAACAGTTGTAGAGTAAGCAAAACAGATCTAGATATGAATTATCTAACATGCTTTAATACTAGTTGTTAGTCCCAAATTGAGTACGCAACAACAAATGTCTGTAGAAGGGGTGTTAAATACAAACTCTAGCTTTTTAAAAATAAAGACACATTTATACTTTTATTAATTCTTATTGATATCAATAAAAAATTACATGTACTAGAAGCAGAAATTCTAAGTACAATAAAAGGTGGCAAGAGTTTGTCTAACACATAGACAAGCTATTTCTAAACAACTAATGTTTAAGAAAGTTCAACACATGAACGAGTTTTTTTCTACACAACTATGCTAACTCTAAAAAATTGTTCTTGCTTAAAAGCTTGAACTTGCTTCTAAAATATTTTCGGAAGAAACTATGTAGATCTCAACTTATGAGATTGTTGTGTGTGTTGCATGTCCAACTTGCATGAGTATATATAGAAGTCTTGGCATCCAGTTGGCAAAGAGGAAGGAGACAAAAAGGACCAAGGAAAATAATATTTTAATTGTAAAGTTAGTGGATGAAAAGTAAACTTACTTTAATCAATAATTGAATAAGTAAATGTACTTTTGTGAAAAAGTGCAACCCACTAAGAATGTAAAATATTAAATCCCATGTTTTTTGCCTTGTAAGTATAAACTTCTCTTTTCATGCTTGTACTTTTATCAACAGCCATGCTTCTTTCAAATTTGACCTTACTAAGTATAGAGTTGTCAGCCATACTTAGTTGTTGAAACAAATGTTCGAGATCTTCTTCTTCTAAAGTATCTTTCTCCTTTTCCATAGGATAAGATCGATCCTTTTTGTCTCATATTTGATCCAAAAAGTGCTTTAAACTTTTACAAAGAAAAATCTAAAGGCATACAAGAACAACACATGTTCTACCTTTGACTTAAAAATAAATACAAAGTATACAGTGAGCTCATATAGCATATTTTGCGACTCAGCTAATAAAATGTTCTAAACTGCAAAATAAGATTGCTCAGCCTAATGTATGATGATAAGATGATCAAACACAAGGACTCAGTGATAACAGATGCTTAGCTGATCATAAAGATGCTCAACTAACCAACTGTTAGACATGAGAAATATAAGCTAATCAACCCAGATGATTAGTTGATCAAAGATGCTCAGCTGATCATTTAGAGTGATAAGCTTATCAAAGAAAACAAAGTCTTGTGTAAGATTTATTTAACTGATGTGAGTTGCCCTCAACTGGTCAAATTGATTCCGTTAGCTGATGGATAGCTGATGGATAGTTTTCTTCAGCTGATCAAAGTTTATTCTTCATCTAATGCTTTGTAAGTGCTCACCTGATGGTCTAAGCAGTATTGACTTAGACTAGTAGCATTAACTTTGATTAGCAGTATCAACTTTGACTAACAACATCAATTTTGGTAAACAACATCTAATCTGGTAAGCAGTATTAACTTTGATGTGCAACATCAATTCTATTTAGCAGTATTTACTTTGTAAAGCAGTATCAACTTTGGCTAACAGCATCAACTCTAGTAAGTAGTATTAACTTTGATGAGCAACATCAATTCTATTAAGCATTATTAACTTTGATGAGCAACATCAATTTTGTCGAGCAACATTAACTTTGTACAACAGCATTCTTCAAGTCTGATTCAAACAACACATGTTTGATAACATTCCAAGTCATACTGAATGTATGGTTTAGTTATCATCAAATCCTATATATTTCAATAGTCAGATTTGATTATTGGGGTGAAATGATTATCTCTCCAACAAGATAAATCATGGATACTTAGATGCTATTCATAAAAGAGAAATAGTAAACTCACCTTGGATCTGATTACTGTGCTAAACAAATAAAGCGTTCTGTCGAGTATCCATGCACCTCCCTATACCAAAGAATATGCTAAACATCATAAATTGAGCTTAAAATGGGCCTACACGGCCCTTGTACCATACAAGCTACACGACCATGTTTACCTACATGGCCTATCACTCTCTTTAACCTCTACATGGGCCGTGTACCCCTACACGGGCCGTGTACCCCTACACGGGCCGTGTACACGATGAATACAACTGCTATTATTGGTTTCAAACTCATTTTCAATCAATTCAAACATTGTAGGGGTGTTTTCCTACACCCCAAATAACTAACAACATCATTTAAACACAACTAACATGCTTTGATCCTTGATGCAATCATTTGACCCATTTGAATGTCAAAACTAAACCAACAACACATATCTTACTAATTCTAAGTTGGAGATGATGATTAAATGATGTTAATTATGTTGTATCTGGATCAATTTTTTCAAGGGAAAGAAGAGCCACAGCTATGTACGTACGTATGTATTTTGTGTCTGTCTTTGCAAAGTGTGTAATCTACAAATTGCATACATATCTACAAGTATGCCCTTATTGCAAAAATGGTCCCTCCACTAATTAACTTTTATTTTGGCGGCTAAAGCCCCTCTAATTTATAAACACCTCTAATCTTATATAACACTTAGTCATAAAGATTTTTGAACTTTGGGGCGTTACAAATCCATTCATAAATACTTTTACCATTATAACTATTATTAATGGTATACTCTTGTTCCTCATGTAAAACATCTTGAGGAGTCGGTCTAGGATAGTAAAACGTTCTTTGTGTAGGTTTATTAGCGTACCTACTATTATATTTTTTAATCTTATTTAATTGTTCTGGGCTTTGATTTTCCAATTCTTATTCATCATCAGAGTTATTCTCTAATATTCTTATAGTATTTAGTTTTAAATGATCAAATTGTTTTCTTAAAACCTTTTCTAATTCAGTGGTTGATTTTAATTTAAAATCTGTTACCTCGGGTGGAGGATGAATACTTGGAGTAATTCTATCATTCTTCATGTCTTGTGGTTTTATTTTTTCCATAAAGTTTTCTATTATTTGATGAATAGAAAATATTTGCTCACCTAAGACTATTAAATAAATATTTGTATAATTTTGTTGTTGCAAAATATTATTTATATGTTATGTAGTAACTTTAAGAGTATTATCTTCAAATAATTTTTGGTGAGGAGCATAGCTTATCACAGTATTTCGTTTTCTTATTTGAAATGGTTGTTGTGGCGGGATTACTACTTTTTGAACTTCTGTGTTGGAAAGGGTATAATTTCTTTCTAATATAGAGATATAACTAATTACATATATTAATTAACCAAGGAACAAAAAATATAACTTGGTTTAATTTAGTTAAATGTGAATAAAATTCTTCCCGAAGATATTGTCTTTCTTCTTTTAAATTATTTTCAATAACCAATTTTTAAATAATTCTCATTTGGGCTGAAAAAATTCTTCTAAAATTTGTGATCTTATAAAATATCCTTGACTAAAATCTATTTTTACTGTTTTATCCATTTAAAACTGAGAAATTTGCTTCTAAGACTGTCATATCCTCATAAACAATATTATTTTTATTAATTCTTAAATTCTCAATTTTTGCATTAATTTCCTCTCTTATATGAGAAGTAGAAGCCCTTGATGGAATTGTTGAATGTATTTCCACCTTATAATCTAATGGAGAAATGTACGATCTATTAGATCTACTCTTTCTAAGAGAAATATTTTCTTCTTCCTCTATATTATCTTCTTCAAATTCAATTTTTATTGTTCCATCTAAAGTTTGTACTATTTTTGTTATATTATCATTAATTTTGGGTTGAGGTGGAACTACCTCTTCTAAAATCCGATTTTGTGGGAATTCTATTTCATCCTATTTAATTGACCTTTTAGTTATAACCTTAGAAGTATCTAGATTACTCTATATTATTATAGTTTCTTTATTTGATTTGTTCAACATCTTGCATTTAGGTGCTAGAGTTACTAATGGTTTATAATAGATTCTATAGCACAAATTTATAACCTCACTTCCAAATTCATAATCATAACTATGAGTTTTAATATTTAAAGTTAATGCTTTCAAAATATAAATATCTGTAAAAGCTAATTGCAAATCTGGGGTACACATTAAAGATAATTGCAAATCTGGGGTACACATTAAAGATAATTGCAAATCTAGGTACACATTAAAATAGAGTGGACCACGAGTCAAACTAGACTGCATTATTCTCATTAATGATTGTTTCCAATTTCTATTGTGTCCATAATGCAAAATAGCTAAAAAGATTCCTCGTAACCCCTTTAAGATTAATGGTTTTAAAGCAATTTGTACTAAACCAATATGTATATATTTAAATTATTCTTGTTGATATTTATTAATATCATTCTAATCTAAAATTCTTATTACCATATCATTAACATTTAATGATATTGTTTCTTAAGTTGTTTTTACAGTTTGTAGTAAACCTAATTCCTCAAAAGTTTCAAGTTCATATAGAGATTTTGTTGGGATTTTTGAATTGCCCATTTATTTAGAAGATCTAAATCTTTAGGAATATGATATGCTTCATTTTTACTATTTTTTTTCCCGTCATTCCTTTTAAATATATGTAACAAAATCATTTTTGAAAGATGAATATGTTGGGCAATTTTCCTGATTTTCCTTCTTATTTTTTCATCAACCATAGCTCAGGGGTACTGGTTGATACAAGTACGAGTCAAAGGAATCGATTTATAGACAGCCATAGGAATACTAACAAGCATAATGGATCGGTCAATGGTAAATGCCCGAAATGCCTAACACCTTCACACGTCTTATTGGCTCAACTAGGTAATGACACGGCGAAGTCCCTGCTTGAATAATATCACTATGAACATCTGACCTTGACTTGGTACTTGTTTTATCAACTAGTAGCCATGTAACTTATACTTAATTTAGCATGGTGGGATTATATGTATGATAAAAATGATAGGAAAGCCAGGTGGTTGTCCAACATATTCATAAGGTTTTAGCCTTTAATTAGGCTCTTCTAACTATGAATGAAAAAAACTTACAATAATTAAGGAAAATAAGAGACTTACAACACTTAAAGAGAAATTCCAAACTCTTTGAAGAATATTAGCTGGTAGGTGTATTTATTGATACTAAGAAATTTTTACAAGAATAGAGAGAGAATACAAAGAGTGATATTTGGAGTGATGCCTCCTTCTTCTAATAGAATGCCCTTTTATAGAGGGCTAAATATGCTTTAGCCAAAAATATGGCCGACAAATAGCAATTATTTGCTATCTACTTTTGACTATAAATAGTAATATTACATGATTATTCAGTATTACTTTTGGAATATGAACAGTATCATTTTTTGATATGAGTTGATGAAGAAGATGCTTCTTCTTTTCCATTTGTATTGATAGGAGTTCCACATTTCTCTATGGCTTTTCTTTTCGATTCTTCAAGTAAAAATTCTATTGAAAATTCGTTATGATCTTCATTAGGCTGTGATTCTCCTCCTAAAATACTGGATTTATATTCATTGGGTGAGCTATAAACGGTCTTCATAGATTCATCTGAATCTGGCCTTGAATTATCATTCATTATCATGTCATCGACTTGATCACAATAAACTTTTATTAAATCTGCTTTGGAGATATTCTTCTGTATTTGTAATGTCTCCATGATTTTTGAAGAATATTCTTTTTGTTACTTATATTTACCCACATTTTCTTTGATCAAATCAATTGTTTCTTTGGATTGATCACATGTCTTAAGTGTTGGATTATGTGCATAGATAGTGTACATGTGTCATCATATCCGAGCACTATAAGGCACTAAAGGGTCACACGGCTGCACACCTAAACTCGAACCAAGTTAATAGACAAATACATCACGTGTGTATTGGTAATTAATAGTTAATTAATTATCAAGGAAATAAATAATAAATAGTTATTTATTATTTGAGAAATTAAATATTAAGTTTAATATTTAATTAAAGGTTTGATAGATTATTATTAATTAATTAGTAAAGTTAATTAATAATATTTAAACCTTGAGTGTAGTTTTTGTAAAGAGTTTAAAGTGTTAAACTCGGGTCTGGCTTTAAAGCCTAATCCACCTAATATCTATATATATGGGGATTAGCTTGTTAATTGTGTGAACCCTAATGCAAGGCAATTAACTTGAGTTACAAGTTACAAACCTCTCTCCTTGCGTCGGCCAAACAAAGGACAACCACCGCGCAAGGTGGTGGTCGACGGCGGTGATACCCCCTCGGCGGCGGCGGCGGCGACTCACGGCGCGACCCCCCCCCCTTTGCGGCGGGTTCTTGCGATCGAGACACACACACGAGCTTTTTCAAGCTGTGTTTTTCTAGGCGGTCTAGCAGCCAGGTTCAGGGTGCAGTAGCTGTGTATCTCCCTATAGCACTCCAAAGGTATAATTCTTTTAAACCTTTACTTTGTTACATATATATATATATTGATTATATCTCTGTTTCCCTAGTTGATCCAGTTAAGATCTCTGGGATAGGGTTTTGGTTTATTATTCCGTTGTGTATGTTGTACCCCACAAAACCCTTCATTCCAAACACCCACAAACCACTTACAACGGTTAAAGACACTAACTAACATCAAATTATCTTACTTTTGATCCTCAAATGATCAATTAAACCAAAAACACCATCTTTGACTCATAAACATCAAATGAATCTGAAAACCAGCTACAAGAATCTTTACAACAATCAAAACAGCAACTAAACTCAACTAATCATCACCAAGATGATTGTACTCTATCTAGACACCAAGAACATCAAGAAAAAGGGATGAAAACCTCACTATTATTATCAAATGGGTCAAAATACATACCTATAGCACTTAGATATCAACGCTACGAGTATGAATCTTTTAATTGAGCTTCAAAGGATCATTCTTGGACCTGGTTGCAGGTTCTCATTTCTTCCGGCAGCAAAACACATCTCAAGCACACACATATGTTGACTAATATGACTTTTGAAGTCATATTTATTCACTAGTTTAGTCAAATGCCATGTTACCCCCTCCAAGTATGTGTAGGTGTACAATTAAGGCACAAGTTAGTGTTTTTTTATTTCATCTTAATATTTGGTTATACGAATACCTCCTCAAACTCTTAAACTCTCTCTTTCAATTAATTAAATAGGAAATTCCTATTCTATAAAATATGTACATAACATACTCGTGCACTTTAATTATATTTTTAAAGGGTTTAGTTCATTAAAATGTATCTAATTTGTCACGTTTTGGTATTTTGTGTATCGAACTTTAAAATTTTCTATTGTATGTATTGAACATTTAACTTGTCGCTATTGTGTGTATTAAACTTTCTATTGTATATACTAAACTTATACATTTTTTCCTTTTTTATGTATCCAGCAAAATACATACAATAGCAACAAATTAAAAGTTTGATATACACAATAGAAACTTTTAAAGTTCGATACACACAATAGCAAAACGTGACAAGTTGGATACATTTTTGTGAACTAAAGCCATATATACATTTATATAATTATAATTAATATTAATAAAACACTAACCTTGATCAATTTAATTAAAGGATCATAACTTTTTTAGTCAAAATTAACATCATTACTTAATTAAGCAATCATAACTATTAATTTAGTCAACATGAAACTCAATTTTGACTTTAAATTACTTTAATTTGCATTAATTTTAAGTTAATGTAAGTATGTAACAAATATTCAAATTTAATAAATTGTAATTATTCACCACTAAGGTCGAAGATTTTCCAATGCTTACGAAATAGATTAACAAAAAAGTGACTAAATAAATTCAAGAACACCTTCACTTCACTAATTTAACCCGCCAAATAATATATAAACTATATTTTAATATTAATAAAAGCTAACGTTAATTAATTTATTTAGAGAATTTTATACTTTTTATTTAGTTAAAATTAACATTATTTTTTAATTGGGTTACTCGTGTGTTACACGGACATTTAAACTAGTATACGATAAAAGCTATTTACTAACTAAATATAACTTTTAAAATCAAAATAACAATTAAACATACAATCTCTAATAAAAAAAACTTGTATAATATTACACCTCTTACTAAAAAACAAAGGATGTGCAAATCTTCAAATATGATCGAATTTGTTGTTATTGCTTTTAATAATAATAATAATAATAATAATAATAATAATAATAATCTGAAGAGTACGACAACAACTCATACAACATTGTTGGGCGAAAATGGAGATCTTTTTTGTTGGAGGAATGGGTTTAAAACAGGGTTAAGAATAACAATAAATACTTGGATAATTTCGTGGATCGTGTTTAATACACTTTCCGTAATTTGTAATTCAACCCTTATGCCTGAGGTATCACGAATTCAGATATAGGATAATCCAAAAAACTTGATTTGAATTACAAGCTTAATTCAAATTCAAATTCAAACACAGAATATTTTTGCTTTGATTTCCAGGGCATCTATATGCTATTTTTTTGTAACCTATGGTGATTAATATATTCATGCCTACTTGTTTCATATCAAGTCGATATTAGAGCAATGATTTTGGACAAAGAAATATAGAAGAGCAAAACACGAAGTTAGTGTTCATCCTACTACTGTTCATGCAGTACTATTCATCGATTGTTCACGTGTTTTTTTCTAGTCATCCAATGTTGTTCATCAAAGAGATTGATCCTTATTTGTAGACCATCCATGACCACATTCATAGATCTGAAGCGGCATTGGAGAAATATCGAACCAAGATCAATGATCGTTTGGACAAACTCCTACAGGAAATTTCCTATATGAGATCTGAAGTGAAACAACGACATAATGAGATATTAAAGCTTCTTACAACCTCCACCCAGTTGTCTAAAACCACCACTATTTCATCACTGCTGTCTTCATCTGTGGCTTATTGAAGAACCTGGATATAAGAACCCCAAGATGGCAATAAACACACCTAATTTGGTGGCTTCTGAAGCTAAAACACCAAAGATGCCCTTAAAGGAAGCTGTTGTGAATAATGTAATGTCTGAAAACAAACCAAATGTGGTCTCTGGTGTAAGCTTAGGGGTACAAAATGGAAGAGGCCGAGGAAAAGAGGCTCCAGTTGGACTTGCGAAGAGCTTAAATGTTTTTCACTTTGGGCCTCAAGTGGGATTATACGGGCTTGACATGAGATTGAAAAATGGGCCTTGTTATATGGCTGAATTGGATGAAATCGTGTCCATTATTGTTGGCAAACATATGCTTAATACATTCATGGAAGATGAGTTTTTGTCTGGGCTTCACTATTCTTGAAGAAAAATTGTGATTCTGGAATTGCTATAATCCTTATTCAGTCATTCTATAAATCTTTTAATTAAGGAAGTTATTGGATTTTAATTACATATAATATTTTAACTTAGAAAGCAAGTTAATTATTTAGTAAAAATAGGAATTAGAGGGTATATTATTAAGGGGGGAAATTGCTTTTAGAATGGGGTTTTATGATAGCTCCTAGTCTCCTACCTCCCGAAAGTAGGTTAAGGAGTGACAAGTGACTTTCAAAAACATGTCGACTATTATAATCCGTCATTTTTATTAATATATCAACTTGGTTTGTATCAATTCGACGCCCGTAATTAGGTTCTCAATTTTTTTTTGTCTACAATACATGTCAATGTCACGATGGGAAATGATGTGTTGCGGCAAAAACTTACTAAATGTATGCATATTAAATGACTTAGCAAGGGGGGAGGAATAAAGCCATATTCACTTTTGAAACAGAGAATAGAGTAACCTAAAATCCTTATTAAGCATATTGTAAAATCACACGCGTCCGATATAGGACGATATTCAACCTAGAATACGTACCCAGCCAATAGCAATTCACGAATTTATAGCTAACTTCTTGAAAAACTCGATTAATACTAGCTAGCCGGATCAAATGTTTAGACTCTTATATGTCAAAACAAACAAACATACAAGATACCAAGCTCCTTTAATCAAGTAGTACATAAGCATTTCCATCTTTCAACTAAGTAGTTTGGTGCGACTCAAACCACTCTAATTAACTAGTCGTGTTATACAAACATATACATATAATTGATAACTACACTATATATATATAAACAGTAAGAAAAAGTATGCATATCTTATAAATATACGTACTATACAACACTACAAGAACTAGGACGGTTTTTTTACCTTTGTTGGTTTTAGAAAAAGAGAGAATTTATGCACTTATTCACTGATCTTAAGGGCCTCTGGTCCGGTTGAAGCAAAAACATCCCTGCTGTTGATCTCCGGGTATCATTCCTCCGCCCTTTGAAGTGTCGATGGCCTCCAACATCGCTACCACTTCATCCATCTCAGGCCTCTTGTCGGGATTTGCATCCCAACATCTCTTCATAACAGTTGCAAGTGAATTTGGACAGCAACGTGGTATCTCTGGCCTCAAATTCTGTAGTTAGTTTCACAACAAAGTTTAAGTTACTCTCCCGGAGGCCGGTTTGTTTCAAAAAAAGCAGACCGTATTGACTTTTGAGGTCAAACAGTGTATGTCTTGTGTAAAATAATTCACAAGGCTACCAACTACACCTCTTATCTTTAAATACAGAGATATGCTTATATCTATCAAAACTATATTCTATAAAGTGCTCGACTTTAGCTTGACTAAATATTTAACGCATGCATATCTTGATAAGAAGTCAAGTTGAATTTTTAAAAACTTCAGCTCAACTCCTAATTTCATGTTTTGAGTTCCTATTTGGACTCGAAAGAAAGCTCAGATTTATGGAGAAACATACCTGGCGGACAACAGCCGATGTCACTTCTGAGAAGCTAAGATCAGGATAAGGCATGTCACAACAGTATATTTCCCATAGACATATCCCAAAACTATATACATCGCATTTCCTGTTATATGCACTCCCATTAAGAACCTGTCACCATGTTCATTCAAGAATTACATTCATACATATGATTATATTGCTATATATGCAGCAGAATGCGAAATTAGAGATTAACTAAATACCTCTGGTGCCATGTAACCAAGGGTTCCTGTCTCACCGGTCATGTCATTTGGGTTTGATGCCTCTACACGAGCAACCCCAAAGTCTGCAATCTTTAAGGTTCGGTTCTTGTCCAAAAGCATATTTTCTGTCTTCACATCTCTGTGGACAATCTTCTTTGTATGAAGATAATTCAACCTGCAAAGTATCGGAAAGCACGCACTATGTTAGAGACACAAAAATGAATGGGTCAGACAGATTGAGTAACAGTTCAGATATTAAAGTTGAACAAAAAGGTGGCCAACTAACGCTTTTTTCCTTTTATTAATTTTTGTAAGTAACTAATATATCTATATCTATATATACAGTGTGTGTGTGTGTGTTTTTTTTTTTTTGTTTAGTAGGAACCATTCATGGACCATTTGAGTACACTTTGAACAATAGTTGACATGTTTGAGCCATTTTGATGCATTTGCTGTTTATTTATCCTTTTTCCCCCATAAACTTTCATCTGGCCCCTTCACAAATAAATGTGATCAAGTGATCAACGTCAACTTCTTTTTAGAATTTTTAAGTAAACCGGTCAAAATTGTCCCTCTTCTTGGTGTGAGCAGCATATCATTGATATGAAAATATTAACATTTTCACTGTTGTTTATAAAAATATTGTCACAAAATAAGGGATGGACATGCACCCTCTTGCAAGATCAAGTGCTAGTTGCATGACAACTTTGAAAGCCAACTTCTTTCTTCGGTTTTTTATGAGGAAAGATTTCAGAGCACCACCAGGAAGATATTCCACGACTACACAACAAGAGTTACGTGGCACACCGAAATGACCATGATCTCCTTGTATGTTTAGTTCTGGTGTGCCCATTGTAGCCCCTATGAACTGCCAACAGAAAAACCAACGTTAAACAGTGAACTTACCTTAGAAAACAAAGTGGCATAGTTTTTTTGCTAAGTTAAACAAACTAGAATAGAAATTTCAGTATGTTATTTTGTTTTATAACATAAATTATGTAAAATCCAATGTTCATGTCACACATTATTTTGAGTACGCTATAAACTATTATTATCCATGATTTTTACTTTTGAAGATTTTTATAAATTGTTAGAATATAATCTTTATAAATAACTACCCTGCAAGAAAGTGAATCTCCAATCGGCGTCTTAATATCATCATCGAGACAATGCATCGATCATGTTTCTCTTATCCATTATGAATTTATAAGAATATGAACTCGCATCATGATCTTAACATTGAGTCAATTTCTAGTTTAAAAGCATCAGCTTGTGTGAATTTACATGGCATGAAAAGCATTTTTATCAATAATTGAAACAAATGGATCTTGTATGATGGATTTCATGTGGATGGATTCAGAGTGCTTCATACATGAAGAAAATAAAAAATTTCCACTAAACCACTTTATGCCACAGAGAGTCTAGTCGTTAAAACTAAGACGGATGATGCAAAAGAAAATGAAATGCTTACTTTAGTTACATTAGGATGGTCAAGTTTGTACCACACAACGACTTCTTGTGTAAAAGCTGCTCTAAGCGAAGCAATTTCAGCATCTGTCCTGTGCCCTTCTTCACCCCAATCAAGAAGTTTAACTGGGGATCAAGAAGCAATTAGACTTGACAAGAGGCAGATCAAGAATCTGAATTGAACCATAATATAACTACACTACAAAAGGGAATTCCTGCTTTAGCAAATTCCCTGAGGAAGTCGAGCTATGCTACAATGTACGTGGGCCTAACCATTTATGTGGTCGTTTCCTATACTCTCTCTGCTCATCCAAGATGTTTGCACCTAGCGAGGATTGAACCCTAGTCTTGTCTGAGACTTTCTAAGCATCCTACCACTAGGCCATCTTGAGATGGTTATTGAAGCACAATATGTATTACAAAGGACTGTTTTTTGGATATTTACTTAAACAATTAAATTTTTTAAATAAAATAATAAAGAAAAACTCTATTATTCTATATTACAAATAGGGATTTTGGGATGTGCATGTGTATACCCAAGCTTGGGAATAGGTCTAGATTCCATCCTTGCTGAGGTTCAAATCCAAGATTTTATCCCCCTATGTGTTTTTGGTTTTGGAGAATGATTACAATCTCCAAAATATAACTTAGCTGCATAATTATATTTAAGAATTCACTGTTGTATTTACTTCACGTAAAGGTGGCAAGTAAGATGCTTCTACATAGAAAGTGGTTGATTTAGGTTGATTCACATGGTAAACTTTAGAAATTTCACTAAATAGTTGTTCTAACATGTCGAAAATCGTCCAAAGTGTTTTAAAACCGGTGCAACTTGTTTTATCAAAATAAATAAGTTATACTCGTTTTAATAATTTAGTTTTCGTAACCATCTTTAACATTAGTCCTTTTATAAAGTAAAAGCCAAGTGAAGTGGATCATCCCTGAGCCAATACAAGTATACAACCATTTCATTTTGACTGTAACTAAAAAAATCCATTTTGACTTGTATCTATTTTGACCCTTTTCTAACTCATCTTGTTAACTCAGGAAGACTCGTGATTAACTTTTCAGATTAATAACTGTATTACAATAAGTGAATTTAAGTTAAAAAAAGGAATAGTGCCTTTAGTTGGGATTAAAGGCATACTTCTTTTGTTCTCCTTCACATATATTTCACATGTCAAACTCAAACACATCCAAAGCCACTTTATTTGGGAAGATGATCATAGAATAAAAAAGGTTAGCTTTAACCAACAACTCAATCAAAGTAAAGGAGGGCCCAACTGTAGATCAGGTCCATCTCGTGAATTGGACTTTTGCTAATTACTTACCCATGATAAATTTTATATTTTTAATCCTGAAAACATTATAATAACATTTAAAAAAAATTTAAATTTTTTTTGGACTATCCACTTGGATATCTAGCAGACCACGTAGGTCCAGTCTAGGTTATTGCTAAATCAGACTTCAAACTCAAATTGAAATCTATCATTTAGTGTTGGTAACATGTCTGTTAAAAGACTAGCGATTGGGGACATAAAATCTATAATTAAGGTTTCGCATATGCCCTTAAACCATAAGTTATGCGATTTACCGTCGATAGGACCCCTAGGTCGGGTTACCCAAAATCAAGTGAAATCACATATTAGGCATGGTCAAGATCTGTTATTATAGAGAATGGAAAATGGAGAAGAAAATATGCACATAAAGTGTTTGATAAAAATCAACTAGCTAGTGTATTTAACTATTTAATTGTTGCTATAACTTCAGCAAATTGGGGACGAAATCCAGATGCGGCATCTTAATATACGTACAATTAACACAAAGCATTACATGTAAGATTGAGAATTCATACATACCTGCAACATCGAGACCGTCATAGATGCCACGATGAACAGTGCCAAAGGAGCCACGAGCTATAACAGATTTTATAATGAGCTTCGAAGGATCGATCTCCCACTCTTGCCTCTGCCTATTACTAGTAGTATCAATCCGTAACCTAGGTATGGTATTACCGTCTTGATTTCCTCCATCTCCATGGTGATTCTGAAGTGGTTTTTGTTGATTATACAACGAATTATTGAAATTGATGCCGAGATTGATGTTGTTGTTCTTATCGAAACTTCTTCCTCTTCTGTTATTGCTAGCAGAAGGTGTGAGATGCCTCTGCAACTGTTCGTCTAAGCTCTTGAGATCGATCTGATCTGCTCTTAGAAATCCATTTTTGATGTGGTCGTTTCCCTCCATATCTGTTTCTGAGGAACAGTACTGACTGTTATGGAAATGATGCACACAATTATTTCTCTCACTGAAAATGGATTAGAGGGTCTGGAGAACAACTACTTTCTTGTTTGGGGATTGCTCTCACAGGATTTTTTGCCAGAAATATATGAGGAAGGGGAAGGCAATGGCATATGATATGCATGCACATTGATGGGATGAGGACACCTGTCCAAATATTGGTTGGTCCAACTTGGGGCTAAAACTATCATAATTTTCTTTATAATATAATAACATGTTACCTTGTGTTGATTGTAGTATAAATAAATAACAATAAATAGACAAGTAACTTATTTCATGTTACCTTGTGTATATTATTACTAGTGAAGGTTATACCTGTCTATGCAATACACTATAAAAAAAAATGACTTTTTGAGGTGACATATTATCGCCGCAAAAGGCCTAATTGTCACCGCAAAAAGTTTTTAGAGGCGACACGTCACCTCAAATAGTCCGCCGCAAAAAAATTCGTGTCAAAAATTATTTGCGGCGAAAAATCTAACATTTACGATGAAAAATGACTAACATTTAACAACTCACATGGTCTTTAGCAGCGACCCATGTCGCCTCAAAAGTGGTTTTTTCTTGTAGTGATAATATCCTGACCAAAGGAGGCCGGATTTGTTAGAGTATATTCACTTACATTACACATTTATGTCATTCCTAACGTCTGCATCATACCATACAAAGTTTAGAAATTA
>JAUEJL010065614.1:0-13706 GCA_032274825.1 Drosophyllum lusitanicum | reverse complement strand
TTCCTATATAATCTAGTTACAGTTATGATTTTGACGGATTAGCACCATTTAATTGTATTTATCTATTTAACTTGCTACAAATATAACACGATCACACTGACTCGTTCGTATATAAACTAGTTACAGTTACGATTTTGACGGATTAGCACCATTTAATTGTATTTATCTATTTAACTTGCTACAAACATAACACGATCACACTGACTCGTTCCTATATAATCTAGTTACAGTTATGATTTTGACGGATTAGCACCATTTAATTGTATTTATCTATTTAACTTGCTAGAGATAACCGACTCAATCATATGTAAATTAGTTATAATTGACACGTCTATATATTAATTTTCAAAATAAAGTAGTCTAAATTAAAATTTTCAATTATCTGGTTGTGAAAGCAGGAAGTCTTTGTGGTAATGCTTATAATTATTTTTGTTGGAGATTCCATTTGTATGGTATAAAGAAAAAGAGATCGATACATGAGGTGTACAAGTATAAACATTATATATATATATTCTTGATGATCCGTTTCCTTGGTTTAATTATATTAATTAGTTTGTGCTTATTTCATTTTTGCTTTATATATATAATAATAAAATAATCAATTATAGGGTAACCAACTTGAAGGAAACTTCCCGGTCTAACCACTTTTAAAATTTATAAATTAATGGTCAACAAGATTGAAACAGAAGTCGCTGAATTTGATAGAAAAAATGATAAGATAGTCAAGAATGTTTTCACCAATCACGACCTATAGTACGAAAAAGACAAGATCAAATTTAGCAACCATAATCCATGGTACAAAAAGGACAAAGTCGGGACATACTCGTGTAACTAGAATGTCGATTTGTGCCAATAGCTCCATCCTTAAAAAATGAGTTTAACTCATTCGCACTTTAGAAGTTGCAACATTCCTTTCAAGGTAGAAATTTAGAGTAAATAATACCCTATGTTTTAAACATGTTTATAAGTTGACCCATTTTAGTTACCGGGTCATCGATACACCAATTCAATCGGTTGATCCGGATCAATCCATGTTTTTATATATACCTCTACACATTTATAAAACCTACAAAAATAAATACATATATCAAACTTGAAAAATTATAATTCAAACATAAAAATGAGACACAACCACAATTACTTAGACATGGTAATCAATCCAGATTATGACAAATTAATAGTTCAAACATTCTAATTCTTTCGATACCAAAAAAAATAAACAGTTTAAAAGTCGAACAACATAAACAGTTTAAAAGTCGAACAACAATGTCCGTAAGGTAGTATTGATTGCAATATCAAAAATCCAAATCATGGCACAAATGCCCATTTCACAAGTATTGACCATGCTCAACCATGGTCGGGTCAACCCGGATTTTAAAATATTGTAACATAGTTATCCATTTCATAAAGTCCAATTCCCCATCATTTGTAGCTAGCATAACTTTTTACAGTATCCTAGATTTCCATGCGATTTCTGTCATTTGAACATGGTTTGAGTTCATGCGCAATCTATTGTATTTGTATAATCTATAGAAGTCTCGTCTCTTTTTTGTTTTTATCTCTACATTTCTAGACTAAAATAGTAAAGTACAATATTACCTATCATTCAACAACTAATAAGGTGTGGTGTGGATACTTTCTTGGTAGTTATTGTTGTATGGAATCTCAACTAATGACAAATCACAAATGCCCATATAAATTTTATTCAAATTCAACAACATGGTAAGTACAAGGATATATGCAACCTTACTCCCCAGACTGCAAGATCCCAGAACATGAGTTTGTGGTCAAGATAAACTTTGCTTGTTTATCATGTAGTGTCCTTTCCTATGTAAGTGATGGTTTACTTGTCTTACTTAACAAACAAGTACAATGAGGACCGCTCTAATTAGTGCCGGGGACCGTTAGTATAATCATATCGTTAACGAACTAGATCTTGTTAAAAAGCATGATTTGTATAATACTGACTATGACCCTCTATTAATCTTATTACTCATGATCCTAAACCTAGTCCTAGATATCATATCAAGAACCATGCTGTAGCGACGTGTTAACCCCCTTCGGACTATCCTAGATCTTCACAGATCAATCCCACCATTTAAGTAATGTAAGATCTCGTAGGCATTGCATTCCGAGCTTAGTTTCGTATATTTCAAGCTCACATACATAAATCTCATGGAGACAGGGAAGGGTAACATAGTCAATATTTTGTGTCCATCTATTCTTTCCTTTCATTCTCCTAGTCCTACTTCCACTCTTGTTTTATTGTTTGACTAAAATTGATCAATTGATAAAGCCTAGTTAAATATAGTCACATGACTAGATACTGTGTGTGTGTATGTGGCAACAATAGCAACAATTACAACATTGATCAAGTTTCTGTCCACATACTTTTGCTTGTATTTATTTATTTATTATGAATTTTAATTTTCTTGATAAAGACAACATTTCAGACATTAATGAATAATGGGTGTGTGTAGATTTCAACATATGTCTTGTGCGACCATAAAACTAGTCCGAGTTACTTCACATATTAAACCGATTACAAGGTTGAAAAAATATTTACTTTACCTCAATTTCCCATGTACTAAAACTCATGTCACCTATTTAATCCATTACCCGACCCAAACTTGGTTATCCCTTGATTCATAGAATTTAATCTCTTCTTTTTTTCAGTGAAACATGTTACCAAACAGCCTGTAGGTGCAATATAAAATATGTAAATAAACCTCTTCTAAAACACAAAAGTTGCATATCATGGACTCTAGAAAGGCAAAATGCACAGGTAAATAGAGTACAGAACTTAGTCCAAGAAATCTCCATACTGAAAACCTCCAACCAATTGTCTTCAGCATACTAAAATGCCTCTCTCTCTCTCTATACAAACACCCACCCACATAATATTCAAGATACCGTAAAATTATTCTCTCCCTTCTCTCCTAGCCGATGCAATTGTAACAGCTGACATTGTCTTGAGCCCAGAAAGGACTCCTCAAAATGACACACTAGTTCTTTCTCAATTGGAATAAGAACAATGAACAGTTTTAAAGCCGGATAGCAAACGAGGCAAAGTTATCAAATCGTCCTTTGTATTAAAATAAAATAGTCGAATTTCCGACTTGTATAAAATAAGTTTAATGAGTGAGAAATCTGAAACTGGGGACATTATGCAATGTCAATATCCAATAAAATATGTATAAGAAAAGGACCAAAAATCAATGGCGGCCTTATGAAAGAAACTATAGGATCAAATAAGTAGACCCAAAATATAAGGCACGGGAACAGAGAGTATAGAAACTAAACACAAAAAAGGAGACCAAAAACAGACTTCTAAAGGCCTATAAAGTATAAACATATCTTCATTTCATGGATCCTGATATCATCTCATCAGCAACCTCATCATCTTCTGATTTGAAAATTTGTGAACAAACAAGTAGAGAGAGAATATACGGAAGCTTACTCATTCTAACGTCTGATCCGAAGAAAATTGTCCAAAAATATCGGGACATGAATCCCACTTGGCTTGTTCTCTGGCTTCCCAATAACCCCCAGTATAAACAAAAGAATCACTTCCTTTATCCTTTGCAAACCACTGGGGCTTCCACCCCCTCTCTTGCATTTTCCTAGCCTGAATTACATTACAATATTTTGACACATGTATCATTGTCAATCAAGATTCATGGTATAAGAATGCTTTTTAGTGTTCCAGTGCCCCCTTTTTCTTGTCAGGGACTTGACAAACTTCACCAAAATGTATCAAGCTTTACACGCTTTGCTTTTTAGTGTATCGAGATGAAACTTTCAAAACTTACCATCAGATCACCCATTAATGGGTTTACTTGTTATCATTTTATTTTTACATTTTCTTTTGTCCGACATTGCAGCCACATAAAACACCATGCCATCAATTACATGCCATATCACTTTTATATTGAAAATTGTATATTTCATGTCCTTGAAACTACAAGTTAATAATTAATTTTTTTTGTATTAATTGTGTAAATTATTTGAAAAAATTTATACTGATTTATTTACAAATTAATATCTTCATTGTTTTAATTTTGATTATAAGGAGTTTTTTTATTATATATTCTTTTATACTTGAAGAGCTGAAGACGAACATTGAAAATGAAATTAAAAATCCATGAAGATGAACTTGAACATTTTACATTGGACTTAACCAATCCTAAAACCCAAAAGTTAGAAACCCCAAATCTATGATCCTATGAACATGACCAAATAGACAAACCCAGAATATCCAAACCAGAGGGGAGAATTGTTAATTTCTGAAACCCAAATCAGAACTTGTGTTTCGATTTTCATCTTCATACTTAAAATTGCAACTAATCTCGCCTTCTGTGAAATCAAAATCAAATAAATCTATGAAAATCAAGAATGAACAGGAACCCCCGAAATAGGTTCTGTCAAAAAGTAGAGAGTGTGTTTTATGCTGCAATGGAGGTTCAGTAGTTCTAAGGGCAGAGCCATGGAGGTGGTAGCGGTGCAGTGATGATGTTCAGATGACGGAAGAAAGATGAGAGTGGTGGTACGTTTGATGGTGAGATGGAGATGCAGTAATTTGAAGCAGTGGCGATGGAGATAGTGGGATGATGAAGTTGTGGACCGATAAGAATGATAATTTGTTATTGTTATTATTAATATTATTATTATTATCATCATCATCATCATCATCATCATCATCATCATCATCATCATCATCATTATTATTGGAAGGGGGGTGGGACTTGGGAGGGGATGTTTGGGGCAAGACATTTTTAAACTAGTTAGAATTTAAAACTAATCAAAAATATTTTTAATCTACATAAGCAAAAAGTGATGCCAAGTAAACAAATATCTGGTTAAGTAATCTAAAACATCAAAAGGTAAGTTTTGAAATGTAATACACACGATAGGAACACATATAAAGTTGGATACTTTTTGGTGAAGTGTGCCCTTTTCTTGAGATGTGTTTTTAAGGTTGCCTAAAACAAAACAAAAAACAAATGTGTACCTGTCGCTGACGCTGCTCTAGTCTTAGTTTCTCTGCATTTGCCATTTCATACTCACCATTTTCTAAACATCTTTGGTCTGGTCTTAGCCTAGAATCAGTTGGTGGAAGCTTCTCCTAGAAAAGATGTAAACCATTTAATTATTAAAAGGTGCTGTTCAAATATATATATATATATATATATATATATATATATATATATATATCGTACGGGAATTGCGAGAAACAATCTTAGCTCTTGATTAAAATTAATCAATGGCTAAGAATTTTTGGCGGCTCATTAATGATTCATTAATAACTCATTAATGACGCACTAATGAGGGATATTCCGGGAAAATCAAGCCTCGTAAACTAATGAGGGCTCACCGGACGCAATTCACGGTTGGGTAAATATATAAATGACCAAAATACCCTTATTAATGAGTCATTAATAGTTTCAGAAACAGTTTTCACAATTCTCGTACAAAAAACAGTCGTTTGAACTTTTCCCTATATTATATATATATATAGAGGGAAAAGATCATTTGAGAACCGTTCTTATTGAGAGTACCGCGAGTACCATTTGTAACCACCATTAATGCTCATTAATAAGGGTATTTTGGTCTTTTATATATTTTCCCAACCGTGAATTGCATCCGGGTGAGCCTTCATTAAAGAGCGAGACTTGGTTTTCCCAAAATAACCCTCATTAATGCATCATTAATGAGTCATTAAGCTGTCATTTTTATTGACCATTGATTTAAATTAATCAAGGGCCAATAATGGTTCTCGCGGTACTCGCAATAAGAATGGTTCTCAAATGAACCCTCCCCTATATATAAAAAACTAGTAGAAGGTGAATCTTAGATAAGATATTAAGATGGAACATAAACGAAATATATTTCAATGTTGGTTGTCATAAATTGCTTTAATGTGCTCCAAGGATCAAAAGCAGATGATTTAGCATGTGAATGCTTACCTTCAATCCAGGGGTAAGTTCATTCAAAGTAATAGCAAAGCGTGTTAGGTTATATCTTGTGGGAACCTTTGGAGGCTTGCTCCTTCTCCACAGTAAATGAGCATCTGAAAAAGGGTCACCTTTTCCTTTCCCAGAACAGTCTCCATTCACAAAATGCATGCTTTCGTCCCATTTCCCAATTAAAGTTGCTGCAGTTTTTCCACTCCTATCTTGAACAACACCTTGTACCTGAGTTCAGATCATGTTTTAAGGTTAAATAAGTAACGCAATATCATAAAGAGTACTAGAAAAAATTAATAAGAAAATCAACAATGCCTTTTCAGTTCTACCAAGTTCTAAAATATTAGAAATAAACTGATTTCTAATATCAACCAAATACGGGTTGAGAGCATGAAGAAGCTAACATCAAGGGATCAAATATTATCTTAACATGTAATTTAAATAGAATCTGTGGAAGTTTAAATAGTATTACTTTCTCTAGTTATGAAGTACATTCGAAAATATGCATATTAATCTTTCTTTTTCAAATTTTGAAACAATCCATATCCAATTAATTATAAAATCAGATATATCAGATTTAGAATTGAACACAAGTAATGATCAAGGCAAATGATCTTTTTCTCGATATGGTTACTACTTTAATTATTTACTACTTCTATTGCCACTTACACCATGACAGGTTAAGACAAGCAAAATGACAATTTTGTAACCGTGTATCTCTGTATGAGGTAACATCACCCAATTACTGTACCGTCCAATAGTAGATTTGGATCAAATACCATACAACCAAGCATCTAACATAAAAATATCGAACATATAGCTTCCCGTTAAACCAATATAGACTTCAGTAATAGACAATATCTCGATCTAAAGCTAAAACAAATTAGAAGGGTCTATTACACGTTTCGGGTGCAACTCAACATACATCCAACTGATAGATGGCCACAAGGATCTAATTTCTTTAATAGATTTAACAGAAAGTACCAACACATAGCGTGCCAAATATTATAATATGCTACTAAATGATAAAAACACTAGCTCGCTTATGCTACTAACAAAGAGTTGATTACGGGAATGAATATCAAAGAAACAAGATAAGGAATGTGGTGATTTCTAAAAACAAAAAGAAAGAAAAATGAAAAAAATAAAGACGAAGATGGGTAGCATAAAAATAACTTACTAAAAAAGGAGACTTCGAAAAAGAACCCAACCATTATCAGATAAAACCTAAGGGCTCATTAAACATGGGTTAAAGGGAGTAGATAGAGCAACATGCATATACACATCATGAAAGGATGATATTGCACTACAAGCATATAAATAACACACTCATCCAATCAACCACCCGCACATCCCTATTCTCCATCAGAATTGGAGCCCTCATCCAATCAACCACCCACATCTTATGATCCAGCAAAAACTTAACTTGGTAGTATGACATTCCACTAATTCCTTCTCATTTTTTTCCTCCACAGCTACCGGAAACACCGAACAAAAACACAACACAAGTACCATAGGCCATGATATACAACCATGATTTGTTCCACAAAAACGACAAGACAAACCAATGGAACTTTACTCTTAGTTTTCAAAGGCACGAGGCGATGGGCGATGCCCCCTCGAGAGCCTCATTTTTGTGAGGTGCTCCGAGGTGAGGGCTTCACGTACGCAAGGCCGTCTTTTTTGCAAATAAACAAATCATAGTTCACACACCAAAAATAATTCACTTATCAACAAAAACACCAACATATATGTGATTTTGTATCACTAGAAGGCATAAATAGTACAAAAACAACACATCCACCGAAAAAGAATTCCTTAGTCTTGTAGCAAAACAAAACTAGAAGCGATGTAGTGTTATAGGATAAGCAAATAAATAGAATTTAGCGGATTAAGAAAAACTGAAAAAGAGAGAGGAGCAGAAGATTGAATTGTTCATGTAGGCTTTTAGAACCCTAGGAATGAAGTGGAGCTTCGAATGTGATGATCATAGACTAGAGCACTTGTAACATCAACTTAACGTTGGAAAACCCTAAATAATACGGGCCCGTAATCTATATATCAATTACAAGGCTTTTAGAAATAGACCAATATAAATATTAACTTGTGTGGCTTTTTAAACCGAGTACTTGACCGTGTACAAAAAGCCCCTGTGCCGCCTAGCATCACCTCAAGGAAAAATCGCCGCCTCACCGCGCCTCAGGTTCCAAAGGAGATGACAAGATTGCCTTACCTCGCCTCACGCCTCATAGCACCTCAAGCGCACTTTTTAAAATACAGACTTTACTACATGAATAGAAGATGACCATCAAGTAGAATCAAACCACACTGAACCACCATAAGTTGACTATATATGGCAATACCTAAAAAATGCTTCACTCGCCAGCCTATAAAACATGTGAGTAAACAGCTCACAGAACCTTCATGATGCTTCCAATCACGAGACAGACTCTGCAAGTAGTGACTTGTAGAAAACTGTGACGTATTAAGTGAATCCCATAATGGTAGCAGAGGGTGTCATGGCCCATCAGATGAGTGGCTATGAAATTAATAATTGCAGACTTTTAGAACATGTAATACAAATTGGATTTTTCAGAATGAAAGACTGGAGTTATTATAAATCAAAGTCATCATCTGAAGTGCGTTCACAAACCAAAAACTATGTACCCCTACACTAAACCAATAACCAAAAGTGAAAATATAATTCATTTGAATAAATACAAACCAGAATCTAATATGAGATAAGATAGCAGTCAAAACCAAAAATCAGAGAAGAGCAGATAATATCTGCATCACTAACTGATATAGGCGAATGTCAATGCAAGTATCAAGTACGGCCATATCTATTCTGTCTGCTATTAGCCTATCACTTGCTCCAACTTTTACTAAAATTTTAGAAAAGTAAATTTTGTTTCCAATCAAAAATTGGATTAAAAAAGAAAGAGAACCACAATATACCACACCATTATACGAGGCCTATTAACTTCCTATAAATGGCTTATAAACTAGGAAGGTAAAAGTAAAACTTAAAAACAATGGCAAAAAGAGAAACCTGATGTGGGTTCCGCTCTATAATAGACTGCTCCTTAAATTTCAGCTTACAGGAAAAATTTTGGTTCCCTTGGATACGCATCGTTCCATAGTGGTCACAATAGAGTTTCCCCAAAATAAGGTTGTATATGGATGTTGTAACCTGAAAGAAGTTCAATATGGAGATGAATCTTAAAAGGATTGAGAAATTTGATAAAAACATTCGTGCAGTACCTTACTCCATTGAAAAACTTCTCCATCATCAAATTTTAAAGTTAAAACCCCAACAGGATCAAGCTGGATTGAACGACCCCAAAATTTGCTTTTCAGGTTGCTATCTCCCCAAAATGTCCATCCTTTACCCTCACAATGACATGCTACAACCATCGGGTGATGACTCACCTGTTGGAAGGGTAAAACAAGTAATTAGATGGATTCAACAGAATAAAGAACCGACAATCTGAGTAAAAGAAGCATGGTATGAAAAAAAAAAATATAGTAAAAAGTAAACCTTTTCAGAAAAAAAACGAAGGCCTTTATCTGGATAGTCTGCCTCATAAGTCTCCCCAAGCAATGGATTAAATGGTTTGCAGTTTCTTCCTTCAGTAGAAGCATATCCAGATACTGCAAATGCAGCCACATTCAAAATCCGCATAAGGCTGTTACCCTAAACAGATTTTATAGTAAAAAAGGTGAGACTCAAATAGGAGAAAAGAAGAAATAGAAAATAGAGGTTTGTAGCAGGGTCATTCAAGCAGAAAATAACAAGACAGAGCAATACCATATCGATATTCAAATCATTATGGGGAGTAAAGAAATATGAATAATATAATTCATATAACGACTTCAGGGAGCTTAACTGATTTAGAAAATTCCCACCTTAATTGTATTTTATAGATAATTTAAAAGCTCGCGTCATGACAGTCAGTTTCCAATAGAAGAGTTTACACTTTTAGTATGCTGCTCATTCTTTATTACTCTGTCCTTTCTTCTATACACCAACCAATCAAGTCACTAAAACACAAACACCTGTTATCTTTCTATCACCCATGCCTTTTCTTATATTTGTGGTTTCATTAATTAGCCTACCACAGACTATAACTAAACTGTATAATCCTACCAATCATGTCTTAGAACACATATCCCACCTCACACTATATTCAAATTGTTATAATTAGTAATCATAGCAATCATGTTTTAGAACAAATGTCAAAATCCCCAAAACTTGCAACCCTAAAGCAGTTGTATATGCAACCATCCTTGATCTTATTCATATCTACAGCTCTTAACCATTATATCATTAAGAGATCTTCATATAAATATATGATTGAAGGATTATATCTCGAAGTTAAATTCGATCATTTTGGTAAAGAATAATACTCCTCGTGATATCCAAATATCAATATTTCCTCTACAATTCTCAAAGTCAAACCAGATCTAAATCACACAATACAGAAAACAGATTTAAGAATAGCCAACTAAAACTCTCTCTGTAACTAAAACTCACCCTTTTGCCCCATTCATATGCCCGATCAAGAAGATAAGAGTACTCCAAATCTTCAAAACATTTTTGTAGAGAAGATATAGGTTCATTGAAGTATACAGGAAGACACACTTTGGTAAGATCTTTTCCAATATTATCTTTGATCATCGACCAAAGACTTACACCTTTCTCTTTTTCAATTGGATCAGGCAACTTCTTCCGTCGCTTAACATGAGGGAAATTTGTCCCAACTGATCTAATCGAAGGATCGATTTCTGGTTCATTAAGAAACTGATGGTCTTCATCATCAGATGTAAAAGATGATGAATGCATGTCAGATCCAGTACTTCGAAAAGAGCCTGATGACAGAAAGTCTCGAGTGTCAAAGAAGGCATTATCTTCATCATCTGATTCTTCCTCTGCAGCATCTCCCCTCTCATTATCATCCTCCGATTCACTTGGACTTGCTTCACACACATAACAGAAAATATCAAAATTGAACAAGAACACAGAAATTCAAACATTATTGAAGTACTCGCTCAATTTAGCAGTTAACTAAATGGATAATGCATTCAAACTAGTTAGACAAGACTCCCTTTACATCATCTTAATCGATATACGTTCACTGCACTTTAAAACATTTGCAGTCCATCTCAGGTAATGAATTTCCAAGGATACAAGCAAGAATAACACATAAATCATTATCTAAATAAAGGGGATAAAGCCTAGAAGACAATACAAAATACCCTCAATACATGTAATCTTTGATCTTTTTTTATAAAAAAATATCATGTTTCCATCACCTGTTCGTCAACATTTTACTTCTGTAACATAATAAAGAATTAACTTGGGCGGAATTCTAAATCCTCTCTTTATTAATGTTTGTTAAATCACATATTATTGTCGATATTGCAGAGCTTCATTTGCTTGAATCTAACAATCAATGTCATAGAAGAAAAATGAAAGAGTACTTTCATAATTTTTCTTTACAAAAGAAGAAACAATCTTAGAAATCAATAGATTGAAAATAAATAAAAAATCAAAAAAATCAATCAGACTGATTTCACAAGCATACCACTATATTTATCTTGCCTCAGTCTCGAAGTTGTCCCAACCTCTTTCAACTGCCTTTGGCTCTCATCTACTACTGTGTTCTCGAGGTCAACCTTTTCTGTCTACAAGCAATAAAGAACATATTAACAAAACTTGAAAATGATCAACATAAGTAGTACAGATCATTAGTAGTCTTCTCATCTACGAGTACCATGCATCATATAGTTAGAGTAAGATTTCAAGTTCAAATAAAATAGTGTGTTCTCAGAAAGATACAAGTGTTAATACAAAGCCATAAAGTAGTCAATAGTCATACTATATTGACATTTGGGTACTCAATAAGAATAATCTAGTGACATTTGGGTACCATCAAAACATAAAACTATGTATAAAACATCATCATAATGCATTTTTTTTCCAAAGAACTTCAGTTCATGTCACTCAATGAACACCAAATGGTTTCCTCATACAACGCTGCACCAATACATATCCAAATAAAATGAAAATTATGACCTAATACCGGAGTTGGAACTAAGTCATGCATGAAATTAGTGAACAGAAAAGGTTAGAGAACTTAAAATAAAAGGAAATAATGATGTTACCTCTAGCATACGCAGAGTGTCCATGAGAAGCAAATGCTTCTGCTTAAGAAGCACTAATTGATCATGCATTGCTGAAAACTCACTCCTCATGATATTTTCACTGTCCTGAATGGCTGACTCACTTACGCCTTCTTCCAATAATCGTTGCCTCAACTTTTCCGTTGACACGGTGATGCCACCTATAGGAGCCATTAATTCACTATTAGATATTCGAGGGAACATGCCCTTCACAGCCTGCAAAGCTTCCATCCATGCAATTCGATCATCTCTGGTGTCTGCCCTCAAATGCAGCCTTTTTGTCCCGGTAAAAATGGAAAACCTTTTGTCATCTGATCTACTTTCACGAATAGATGAAACCTAGAAAAAATTACTGACAATGTCAAATAAAAAAGTGACAGTATGCAAAACCATCAAATTTAAGTGTAAATAAGGCATATAACATTCAAAAATTAGGGTAAAACAATGTCTATAGCACAGAGTGTCCACGCAATAAGAGGACTTCTTTGCTGTTTGATATGACGAACACAATAAAACAAGATCCAGAACCAATGAAACTCTGAAATTGAAAGTGGTTATATTAGCCTCAATCAAGCTGGTGTAAATTGCATACTGAATCCCAATCCAAAGATACAGAGGGAACAGATAACAACTCCACTCGAAATATAAGAAATTAATCACAAACTGAACAAGTTTAAAAAGATCAGACAATCTGAAACAAGAACAATCAGAATGTTCTTATACAGAATTTAGTCAAAGAACTGAAATTGCCACCAGAGATCAATAAAAAATCAGACATCAGGTTACGCGATCGACATATATGTGATGATCAATGATCATTAAAAGTAAATGGATATTCTTAAAGGGACTGAATTCACCTTGAGATGAACTTCACCGACAGGCTTGCGGTGAGGATGATGAGAATTGGTAACAGTAAAACTGGAATTACGATGACGAAACAAACGGCGGAAAGACTCATCGCCGATGACCCTTGCCCCTTTCTCGGTCTCTTTACTAACAACAATCTTATCAGGCCCGTGAATCTTGTAATAAGAAAGGACTCCATCTTGCAACACAAACCATCTAGGGCGCCATCCTTTACCATAATTAACCCACTTATGCAAAATCCCTGAAATCCCATTCCCTACGATATCATTGATTTTCACATCTCTCTGATCTCCAGTTGTCAACCTCATCGTGGGTTGCCGTGCAGCAGCATCTGACACCGAATTAAAAGAAACGTGATGGCTATGATTGTGGTGGTTGTTGTTGAGGTTATTGTTGGGATGTATGTGCTTGAAAAAATCCGATCCAAGGGCGGCAGAGGAAGAAGGAGTAGCCGGCATCGAATTGTTGTGATCGGCGGGAACACAGCAAAAGGGATGCATATATAAATTAGAAGAAGAAGAAGAAAAGGAAAGAATTAGATGTGGCGGTGGGTTGGGCGGCCGGAAAAAACGAGCAGTCCATGAGAATGGAAGAGTTAGATGGAATGGTGGTCCTGCGCTAATTAAGGTAGGGGAAAGAGAGGGCGTGAATTACGGGGGGGGGGGGGGGGGGGCGGGCGCGCAGGGG
>JAUEJL010065603.1:0-17534 GCA_032274825.1 Drosophyllum lusitanicum | reverse complement strand
GTTGGACTTTTAAGTCAAAATGTGTGTATTCTAGAAGTGACGGGAAGGAAGTAAAGAGCAAGAGAAATTCAGATTTTGCACGTTTGAAGAGATTTATGACAATTTAAGGGTCAAGATATGTAAATAAATTCTAACTAGTATAAATTTCGGGTTTAGTAGACTATGATGATGTGGGTGTTCTTGAAATTTCTCGTATTTATAAACAGAGTATTAAACAACCGGTATAAAATTAGATTTTGTTTGTTTTTTAAAATAAGGTCTTATTTTAAAAAAACCTCTGTGGCGCGCAGACGTTTCTGATAAGTTTGTTTGTTTTTTCAAAGAAACGCTTGCGCGCCTGCAGACTTTTCTAATAAGGCTGTTTGTTTTTTCACAGACATAAGATCTTATTCTGTCTTATTTTTGCTTATTTTGAGAAGCTAAAAACTACATCTTTTTTTCGCAGACATTCTCAGACTTAAGACTTTCTAAACCACATCTTCTTCTGAAGACATGAAATAAGACATAAGACATTTATGTCTTTGAAAACAAACAACACTTTAGTGTGTATTTAGCTGTTAAAAAAACAGTATATTTTATATCTCTTTTAAAGAACAACTTCATTTAATACGACTACCGACTAGGATTGCGTAAATGCTATTGGGCCGGTCCAAGAGCCGTCAACGCGATTGTGTAAGGAGGACGGATGCCGGTGATCCACGAAATCAGAGACCAAGGTCACAGCCAAGCCAAGCCGTATTGGTGAGAAAACCTAGGTAGGGCTTTTGTTGGGCTTTCTTTGATTCTTCTCTCTGCTATTGTTAGTCGTATGCCACTCTCTGTATTTCTTTACACATATCATCATCTTCTCGATTGAATCCACTCCATCAACTCAATTTGGATCTCAAGGTTATCTGTTCAAGTTTTCCCGATTCTTCTACAATCTGCCAACGTCTTTGATCACTGTAATTCATGATTATTTTGTTTTTCTTAACTTTTCTGTTTCTTGTTACATCAAATCTTCAATCCTGAAACAACTGAAGAACAAGGGGAATGAAATGACATGTTGTTAGATTTTTGCTTTATGTTAATTAATTACTTTGATTCCAGTTACTTTTTTATTTGATCTCTGTATCTTGGTGGTTAGAATCTCGAAATTAGACATCAAGCAGTCAGTCTGGTCTTGATTTCGAGTATGCATTTGCGTTTTATTGAGGATTTTTGTGCATCAGACTGCAAAATGGAGATCGAAGAAGAGATATAGGAAATGCGAAACAGATTTTAATGTTTCTTTGATCTCTAATTGTTTAGCTGATGACAGCTAATCTTTTTGTTGGTCATTTTCTTTTTACAGGATTGTTGCCGTGTTCTATATTACAAGGATTGGTGACGATTGGCTCATGTTTCTTTGTCATAGAGTTCTTTCCATGGCCTTTGCATACGTACTTTTTTGTTCTTTTTCTTTTTTGACCTCCCACATGTAATAGGAAATAGTTTGAAGATGAGAGATGCTTTTATGTATGACGAACAATGTAATATCTGTATATGTTATAATATCTGTTTCCACCTTATGTGCTTTAGTTCTTGCTTATACAACCCATTTCTTGTTCTTCAAGTTACCGATGCATGAAATTACATCAATTAGCAAATGGGTTTCTTTGATTTAAGTCGGTCATATAGACATGTATACTTTCCTGTACGTGACCTCTTCTTATCATATACTTTGATTTTGTAGACCTGAATTGGATTATTGCTGGTTCTTGACACCTGAAATTCAATCTTCGGTTCTAATCAAGAATGGAGAGCTTAGCACAACTAGAAGCTTTGTGTGAGAGACTCTACAATTCACAAGATTCAGTTGAACGAGCTCATGCTGAGAACACTCTTAAATGTTTTTCTGCAAATACCGATTACATTTCACAGTGTCAATACATATTGGACAATGCTTCCACTCCTTATGCATTGATGCTGGCTAGTTCAAGTCTCCTGAAGCAAGTGACTGAGCATACACTATCCTTGCAGCTTCGTCTTGATATACGTAATTCTTCTGCTAAACTTTTTATTTATTTAATAGGTTAGGCATATGTTTTAGTTGGTAAGATCAACGTACACCTTTTTTGCTATCTTTTGGTTGAACATTCTCTTAGTCTTATTACTTTATATGTTGTTTTCTCCTTCTGAGGAAATAACTTGCTACTTACTGAAGAATCAAGAAATAAGTTTCTTTCATACCTAACACACCATGAATTTATGTCTCTGGACATCTAATGAAGGGAACTACATTATTACCTATTTGGCAAAAAGGGGACATGAACTACAGCCATATGTGATTGGATCTTTAGTCCAGCTTCTCTGTCGGGTGACCAAGTTTGGCTGGTTTGACGATGATAGGTTCAGAGATGCAGTCAGTGACTCCACAAATTTTTTGATCCAGGTAGTATCTTATTTACAGCTATAATAGCAATCTTTCTTGTGTTAAATTCACTATGAAGTGAAATTATTTCCAATTTCTTGCGAAGTTAATTTTTTGTTTATGAAATCTAATCTTTTGTTGATGTATAAGAGTTTTGCAGACTATACTTACATCTTCTCTGTTTTCATCAGGCATCACCAGATCATTGTTCCATTGGTTTAAAGATACTAAATCAGCTTGTTAGTGAGATGAATCAGGTTGCTTAATTTGTTCCTGCCACTTGATCATTTTGTGGTATACTGCATGTTTACTTAATGTTACATGTGTGGTAATTAGTACTACATGCTTAAAAATTAGGGAATTTATGTGATCTTTCATTATCTGTCTTCATGCTTATATTAATTCCTATGTGTTTCTGGGCTTACTTTACAGCCAAATCCAGGGTTGCCTTCTACACATCATCGAAGAGTTGCCTGCTCTTTTAGGGACCAATCTCTTTTTCAAATTTTCCAGATCTCTCTCACATCTCTGCAGCAGCTAAAAAATGATGGTAATTTGATATTGATTTCTGACTTCGGTTCTGGTAGAAATGCTAACCATTAGATAAATATTTCACTATCGCTCTGAAAAACGATTATCTGCATGCAGTTGGCAGCCGCTTGCAAGAGTTGGCACTCTCTCTTGCATTAAAATGTCTGTCATTTGATTTTGTTGGAACATCAATTGATGAAAGCTCAGACGAGTTTGGTACTGTTCAGGTATTAGTTTATACTTGATTTAAGGTCCTCTCAACCTACTGCTTCTCCATAAAAGTTTTTGAACCAACAAAATTTTCTGGTGAATTTTGCAGATTCCATCTGGGTGGAAGCCGGTTTTGGAAGATCCTTCGACACTACAAATATTTTTTGATTACTATGCAATTACAAAGCCTCCTCTATCAAAAGAGGTAAGTCGTTTTTACCTTGTATTGAACATGTTCTGCTATTGCACAGTTGATTCTCTTTATTTATTTGAATTCCTAGCTATTAATAGTCTGTTGTTTGTTTCATGAAATATTTTCTTATAAGTGTTCTATTTAAGAATTCCTAGCTATTGTCTGTTGTATGTTTCATCAAATATTTTCTTATAAGTGTTCTATTTGAGTTTTACCATGTCTTCGCTTATAGGTATTCCAAATTCCTAGCTGTAGTGTGGTCTATGTTTCATTACTAGTAGGTGGTATTGCATTTTGGAAATGGAAAACATCTAAGCATTTTGTCCAACTTAAAGTTTCTTAATATACGTGTTAAGTAGCAAGTAGTAAGGACTAAGGTAGATCACCTGGATATGCCCTTGATTGGTTGAGAATTCGTATAAATAATCTCATATAAGTTTTTCTAAAAGAAGGATATTACAATTTTATGGCAAAATAAGGTTGCATTAACCATGAAAGTTGTAATTATGTTCATTCTTATCCTTTGTGGTTTCATCGACGCTTAAAGAAGACTTGTTGCATTCTTAATCTTTCCTGTGTTCTCGGTAAGACGAGAATTATCATGGATGTGCTTTTAAAATCGTAACAACCTCTATCAGTGTGATGGTTACTTTACTATTTTGTCATATATACCTTAACTAGGTTAAATGCCCATGTAAACCAAGGGTAGCCAACTTGCCTTAATTATTTATGTGAAAGTATTATCTTATATTCGCTTAGCTATATGATTGTTTTGTATGAACGAAAATATGGAAAAGTCGGTGGCTTTCTTAAAAACTAAAAGAATTCTATATTAATTTCAGTTGACATAGAAAGGTAATTGATGACAACTTAAGGAAGGATGTAAAATTTAATTACGATAAGATTTGTATTATATAATAATTAATAAACATAGATAAGGACAAAAAATTGAATGTCTATAATATTTTATTATTGATGTAGACTAAGATTTAATAGATTTATTCCTAAATCAATGTAGTGGATAAGAAATTTGAATTAGAGAAATAGTTGAACGCGAATTAAACTGAGTTTCAATTTTGACAATTTAAAGTCAAAATTGAGTTTCAGTTTTAACCCAAATGAATGGTTAGGATTTAATTTTGACTAAATGAAAGGTTAGGATTCTCTAATTAAATTGATGAAGGTTGGTCTTTTATTTATATTAAAAGATTATTGTTTACAAATAACTTTTGTATCTTGTACTAGCTAAAATAATAGTGCTTATGACTCCTCAGCTCTGTGTTGAGATTTTCTTTTTGTTTGATGTTGTACAAAAGGCTTTGGAATGCTTAGTGCGATTGGCTTCAGTAAGGCGTTCTCTGTTCTCTAATGATGCTGCACGTTCGAAATTTCTTGCCCATTTAATGACCGGAACCAAAGATATCTTGCAAGCAGGCCAAGGTAAATGTTTTTTTTCTTTTATTTTTTATTTTTCTGGATTGTATTAAACCACTGAAATATGCGGATACCACTTTCTTGCCAGAGACTACTGTTTTTAGTCATATGCCATGATATTCCTTGTATTTGTCACACAAATGTCTTCTGATGTCAAGTGGAACCTCACTATAAATTGTTGTGTGGTACTGGTATCTACTTTTGTCTAGCTTTTTATTGCGTTAGGTTGAAATAGGGGTGTAATCGAGCTGAGCCGAGCATTGTAAAGCTTGAACTCGACTTGCCTCTCGAGCTCGAAATTCGACTTGATACTCAAGCAAGTCTCACTTTTGAAACTCGAGCCCGGTGAAGATATCGACACTCTGGAGCTCGACTCGAATTGGCTCGGATCGAGATTTATTGATTTTTCTAGTGAAGTAATAAGTTTGCATCTGCACATATCATTTTATAGCAATCTGGAAAAATGGAGTTAAAAGATAGCATGCATACCATTCTAAGATTAACCAAGTTTAAAAACACATCTTAGTCCAACTAAAAAAATACAATTCAAGTGGAACAACCTCAATGAACCTTAGTCCACCTGAAGTGGAATAGCAGCAATAAACAAATTTCATAAAGTCTAAAATACAATTAAATCCAAAAGTTGTTCATCATTGTGCTTCAGAAAGAGAAACAGCAACAGCCATCAGCACACTTCATAAAGAGAAACAGCAACACCACCGTCCACAATGCCTGTAAAATGCAGGAAATATAGCATATAATAAATATATAAAAACAAGTCAAGTTGCTAATTTTATAGTACCTTCAGAGATATTAGTTTTGGGATTACTTGTTTCAGAATATTTAAAATAAAAACGAGCAAAATTAGACACCAAGAGACCAACCTTGACAAGATTCACCCAAATAACCCGGTCAAACCTGTATTCATAAATTGACACCAAGAGACCAACCCAGACCTGTAAAAAATTAGACTGCAAAGCTAGAACAGATCAACAGACATCAAGAGACCACCCAAACCTGTATAAAAAACACAGAACCTAACTAGACAAGATGCAGCTGAATATTTTAGTACTACTTGTTCAAGGTGCAGCTGATAAGCAAGTATCACATTTTTATCCATTTTTTTACTCCAACTGCAACATTGTAAACAGAACCCAAGTTTGTAATTAGCAAAAACAGAATCCAAAATGGGAAAAAAACAGAACATAACTTTGTAAGAAAACAGAACCCAAAAGTAAGTAATGCATGAAGAAACGTGCAGCAAAGTAAGAAAACAGAACCCAACTATGTGAAATTAAACAGAAAATAGATAACTTCAGAAATGCATGAAGAAGCCTGCAGAAAAGTATGTTTACATGGTCAAAACAATCACATTGCAATCAGAGACCAATGAATAGATTATTAGACCAATGAACAGATGTTTACAAACGTTATAATTCTGATTTTCACAGAGTATGTTTACATGGTGTTATCAGAGCAGAAAGTATGAAATTGGTTTCATGGCTAAACTAGGAAGAGTACAATCTATACTAAGAAAGTAAAATATCCTCTAGCCAAATATGTATAAAACTGTATTTCCTTAACCTTCCTCAAGTTGGAGCAAAGATATTAATCATGCCCAACTTGCTACAAATAAAACTATTTTTTGTTTACGAAGAGGCTTCGCAAAAATGTCTGCAAGTTGATGTTCAACATGTACCGGTAAGGATCGATGAGGGTTTGATTGTGTGCCAACCACATGATCTCTGATTAAGTGACAATCAACTTCAATGTGCGGTTAGCGGACCTAGGCAAAATAGCGGTGGGAAATAGCGGAGGCACTAATATATCCGCTATTTGAATAGCGTTTTAACAGAAAAATAGCGCTATTTGCTTTTGGTACTTTTTTTTTTGTTTTGGCAGATTAAACTTTTTTCAGACAGCCCTCTGAGCCCATCTGCATATTATCTTATGTCCAAGCCCAATATAATCTTAAAACCTAGTTACTCCATGTTCTTACCCTTCTTCTTTGACACTTCCCATATTACTATTTACTATATTAGTGTACTAAATAAGTTTTATACTATGCTTTTAATTAATGTTTTATGATTGTAATAAATTTACTATATATTCTACACAATATTAAAAACCGCCATCCCACTGTGATAACCGCTATCCCAAATCAGGGACTTTGACCGCTATTTGATTTCTCACTGCGATAACTGCACAGGGAACACTTGATTCTTCGCTATATGAATAGCTTACTAACTATCACAATAAAGTCTCATTAAAGCATCAACATTCACTCCAAGCTCTTTGAGCAATCTTTTAACTCACATGAAACATCTGCCATAGCAATATATTTTGATTCTACACTTGATCGAGAAACAATTTGTTGTTTCTCGTATTTCTAGGAAACTAGATTTCCACGGACAAAAACACAATATCCAATAGTCGAACTTCTAGAAATAGGGCAACCAGCTCACTCTCCATCCGAAAAACCATATTTTTTGCCGTCTACTTCTTCAGTGAAGCACCTACTCGACAATGATTCTGATCTAAATAGAGTATTCCTACGTGTGGTGTCGCTTTGAGATACTTCAAAACAGGAAGAGCTTCATCCCAATGGCCTTTGTATGGATTAGACATGAATTGACTCAAGAAGCTTACCGTAAACGAGATATTAGGTCTTGTAATTATTAGATAACTGAACTTTCCAACTAGTCTCCTATAATTAACTCTGGATCCTTCATAGGATTTCCAACTTTCGGAAGAAGTTTTCCTGTCGTAAGCATTGGGCTTTCCACCAATTTGCATCCTAGTAAACCATGTTCGGTCTACATATCAATAACATACTTCCTTTGAGATAAAAGAATTCTTTGTGGAGACCGGGAGACTTCTGTCCCAAGGAAGTAACGAAGACGTCCAAAATCTGTTACCCGAAACTCTGATTGCAGAAACTCTTTCAATTCTGTAGTTCTGCTACTCTCGTCTCAAAGTGCTGATAATATCATCCATATAAACAAGAATGAGTCGTCGACCCAAATGATGTGTAAAGAACATAGAATGATCCTAAGAGCTAAGGGTCATGCCAAATTGTTTGAGCCCATAATCAGTCGACATACAAATTCTAACATATGGCATCTTGGCTACCGGGAAAAAGGTTTCTTCATAGTCAATCCCATATGCTTGAGAGCAACCCTTGGCCACTAATCGGGCTTTCAATCGATGCAGAGAGCCGTCAGGATATCAGACCACAAAATATGAAATGGTTTCTGTATATTGTATTGAACAATCTATACTAAGAAAGTGAAATGTCCTCACTGTATATCTAACACATGGTCAAAACAATCATACCGTAGACATTTGCAAAACAATCATGTTGTAACACAGTTAAACATGTTGTTAATCAAATGTAATAGAGTTAAATCAAATTTGCAAAACAATTTACTTGGTAAAAAAAAAAAAAACACACACACACACAGCTAAACTCATGCATAACATGATTACTTCAAATTCAAAAGTCAAACAATAAAAACTCATGAATTACCATCCGAAAAATCACATCTAAACTCAGGCATAACGTGAGTTCCTCAATTGAGATGAATGAGCCACCATATATACAGTTGCAGAACAGACAAATACCTTAGAGAGAAGACGATTACCTCACATTTACAGTTCATTAATTCGAAAAAGTTACATTGTTCAACAATTCGAAAAAATAAGTAAATCAGTGTTGCAGAGCCGTACCTCAAGATGGAACGCGATAGCATCAGATAATCAGATTTACAGTTATAGAGCTGAAGAGATGCACAATGATTTAAGACTTGAAGAGGAGACTGGTAAATTTTGTACAAACACTGGATGGATTCAACGACTAGGCTCGCTGCATTCTCTAGGGTTGACGATCACACCCCTAGAATTGACGATTACACCTCTGGATGGCTAGATTTGACATTGTTTTTTTTATACTTCGATTATTTGATGGATGTATAGGTTTGTGGAGTGGAGAGGCATGGAGTACCGGAGTTCCAATAAGTGATCGAGTAGTAGGCGACACCTTTGGGTGTTGGTTTTTTTTTAAGTTTATATACCATGGGATAAGTATTTAATATACTTGTAAAGGGAAAAATAGTAGTTAGCTAAATACTCAATTATTCTCGTGAGCTTGACGAGCTGAGTATTACGAAACTTGAACTCGGTTCTCGAGCTCGACTTGGTTAATATCGAACCGACTTCGAGTATTTTCAAGTCGATCTTGATCTCGAGTTTCTTAGGAGCTGTCTCGGCTCAATTAAACCCCTAGGTTGGAAGGGATTTAGTTGCTTGAATGAGTTCACCCAATTTCTGCTCTCTTAAAGGCTCTGCACTCCCGCATTCTCGGATTGATCCACATTTGGGTTCATATGCAATGTTTTTATTGAATCCCATTACCTAAGGAATAAGGTAAGTACAAGGTACTGACCTCCCCAAAAATTCTTAGACTACAACCAATTGAAGGTACTACATGACAAGTAATCTAAATATGATTTAAGATAACCCTAAGTTATGTTCCTTAGACTCTTCAACTACTATGTCTGGTTCCCCAAGTTGAAATCTAGACAAAAGTATAAATTGAAATATTTTATGTAATTTCATTCAAGGATAACTGCACCTTGCCTTAAAAAGGTGCGCTTTACTCCTGCTGGTGTCATGGCAAGTTTTTCATTAAACCTAATCAAGTTTGCTCTTTTAGTTCCTTCTTCTGTTTTTGATTCGTGTGTTAATTGTTGTCATGTTTTTGTGGGTGATCATTATTTTGTCTGCTCTCTGTGATAATTGTTTATATCTTATAAGCCCCTCATGTGTAGGTATTTTGGTTACTGTATGATAGGTTAATCTGTAACTGCAGTCAACATATTATCATTCATTTACTGTTTGCTTTTGACCTTAGATTCTATTAATTAAGATAATCTGAAGTTCTTTTTTTTCTTTGTGAATCTTAAACCAGGTCTTGCTGACCATGAGAATTACCATGAGTATTGTCGTCTTCTTGGACGGTTTAGAGTAAACTACCAGGTGATTATTGGAATTATTTTTTACACAGTTTTGAGATGCTAGTTACCTTGTTGAGTCTTTAAATATGTAGTTATGTATAGGTTTGGGAACATCCTTGTTCCAACTATTTGTAAACACTAGCATGTGGCATGGTACCTGCGCAAAGTGGCGGTGACGAATAATTTTTGTCTCGTAATACGTTTGTTTAGTATTATGTCATCGTGCAACTGATATAGACTATAGAGAGAGAAACGTTGTTTGCCAGCAAGATATGGTCTTTCAAATGAACAAAATAAGAGTGATGGTGGTAGTCGACAACGATATCTAATAATGGCACTGAGAATCTATGCAGTTATCGCGGTGGGAAATCAAATAGCGGTCAACGTCCCTGATTTGGGATAGCGGTTATCGAGGTGGGATAGCGGTTTTTAATATTACCTAAAATTATATATATATATATATATATAAAATTAAAATCATAAAACATTAACTAAAAGCATTAGTACACTAATATAGTAAATAGTAATATGGGAATCAACTGTGGAGTGTAAACCGAAAACAAGTATAATCTGCCAAAAAAAAAACAAAAAAAGAAAATAGCGGAAATAGTGGCGCTATTAGCGCCTCTGGTATTTCCCACCACTATTTTGCCTAGGTCCGCTAACCGCTATCCCACCGTTATTGACTGCATAGCCGAGAATGGATGCAGGGATACAAAATCTTAAGAGTTATGGAATGTTTTTTTTAACTTAAAGGCTTATTAAGAATCTTATAAGACTAAAAGTTATTTAAATAATACTACTATCTAAATTAACTTGATGTTATAATAATTAGTAGAACTATAAACTTCATTGTAAAAATATATCATTTATGTACATTTTGAAACTATTTTTCCATGTTCAACATGAATTTCCAATCTATTTCTTTGAAAAACAATTTAATTATTCTTCAAAATTTAAAATAATAACGTATTTATAATTCAAATAAGATAATTAAGAATTATAACGTCGAAATAAGCAAATACCATTCCATTATCTATCATGTGAGGGAAGGCACAAAGCATACAGTGTAATATAAATTGATTTTCTTAGTGACTAAGTTATTAACTTAGGAAAATTGTTGAGAATTATAATTTCGATTTTTCATTTTGCAGTCAAGATTTTGTGTCCATGAGAATTTATGACTATCCATTCTTTTTCTTATCAAAATCGTTAGGTCCAAGGCTGCTTTTTAAGTGTATTTATTTGTGAGATCTTAGGGGTATTATAGACATTTCAACTTACTTAAAAATTAAGAGATTAAGCATTTGATGTAAATGCTTTATAATATAGTATAGATATTGTAGAAGCAGCCTTTTGCTTCGAATACAAAAAAAGTATGGCTTTGATCAATATTTTTAAATCGATACTTGTAATACCTCATATGATCCTTTGCTTATAGAACTGTTCTTTGGTTTCTCTGTATTTACCGTATGAACAGCACATAACTCTTTTTCCTGAAGGTTACTTTCTGTTACTAATTAGCAATTTCTCACGTGAAATTGATGTTCAGTGATAAGATGCATAATACCTCATTTAAGTAGCCTGCATTATTTGAGGAAGCGTTCAAACTATATTACAAATTAGGTTTCGAGGAATCCCATCTGGTTATTCTTTGTGAAGACAAGGGACCTACTTAACTCAGCAGTTAGAGTATTGCTTTCATACGGCAGGAGTTATTGGTTCAAATCAACTAGTAGGTAGAACTTATTAGATACCACGGTCAATGGTACCAACCCCATCATTTCCACCCTGTACGAACTACAATATTATCCCAAGGACTCCGAAGTTGCAAGTTAAGGGAAGTATGCAAGTAGAATAGCATCGTGAATGGTTTTATTAGGCTCTTAGTTGTTAAATATGATTCTAATTTTAGAGAGCTCATATCCTTCTAGGGTGTGCTGTCTTTTACAAATCACACATATAAAAGTAATGAGTAAGGGCACAAAACATCTGATAACTCGGGGCTTTTTCGAAGGAAACTATCTCCCCCCCTCTCTACACACAAATATATATATATATATATGTGTGTGTGTGTGTGTGTGTGTGTGTGTATTTATTTATATATAGAGACACACACATATGTGAACTTAACTCTCTTGATAATTTGATTTATGGCGCTGTTTGCAGCTATCAGAACTTGTGAACGTGGAAGGCTACAGTGATTGGATACGTTTAGTTGCAGAGTTCACTTTGAAATCATTGCAGTCATGGCAGGTTGTCTTCATGCTTACAGCTATAATATAATACAACAATTTTTTGTGCACTGTTTTCTTGCAAACAAACATGAATACTGTTCTTGTCTAAAATAAACAATAGACCTCTGCATACATATTCGTATTAACTCCTAATCAGAATTTTCATAGACATTATATATATAGTTTTTGAACAGCGAAGTTATGTTAGTGGGCTGGGTCCGCAGTGACATCCATATAGGGCAGTATGCGAGCCCCAAGCCACGCGCCATGAGGGAGTAAACCCTCCATTGTTTCCGGAAACCCCCACAACGAGACTCGAACTCGAGACTTCACAGTGGGGTAAAACCCTCCATACCACTAGGACAAGTCCTAGTTAGTCATAGACGTTATATATGAATGCACACTTGGAACAAGAGAAGCTTAATTTGGTTGATAAAATTTCATACATACAAGTGAGAGAAGAAAGATCACATTGACTAATGAATATTATATATGTTAATGCGAACGAGTATATTGGATGAAAATAAGCACGAAGACAGTGTGTAGTAATTATTAAATGGGTAATCACCAGTATTTTTTTTCCCTGGAACTGAATTGTATTTGTTTTCAGATATAGTACACCCAGATTGATTTCATTGAACTTCTTTTCTTTTTCCCTGAACTCTTATTTACTTGATGCCTCTTGCAGTGGGCTAGTAGCAGTGTATATTATCTTTTGGGGCTGTGGTCAAGGTTGGTAACGTCTGTGCCCTACTTGAAAGCTGATGCACCTAGCTTGCTTGACGAGTTTGTGCCGAAGATTAGTGAAGGTTTCATTACATCAAGATTTGATTCTGTGCAGGCATGTGTCACTTGTTCCATTAAGTTCATATTTTAATGTTTGTGAAGTGAATTCGTGTGTTGTTCTTTAACTGAAACAATTCTGATTTCTTGAGAATGAAATGTAGGCTGTGTTGTTCTTTAACTAGCACAATTCTGATTTCTTGAGAATGAAATGTAGGCTACTTCCCAAGATGACCTCTCCGAGAATCCTCTTGACAATGTAGAGCTTCTTCAAGACCAACTTGATTGCTTCCCATATCTTTGCAGATTTCAGGTCTATACTTGAAATATTTGGTACTTGTTAAAGAAAATTATATAAAAGCGTGTGAAATGCTAACCTATTTAATCAATCTCTTTTTTGAGTTTCAGTATGAAAGAAGTAGCTTGTTTATTATAAACATAGTGGAGCCCATTCTGCAACTGTATATGGTATGCTTTACTCCAAATGGAAAGGGATATGTGGAAGCTTATTGATGTTATTGTTGACTTGTTGTATGTATTTTTGGATATTATATTTTATCTGTTTACTGGACGTTTTCATTGATAGGAAAGAGCGCAACATCAGATTAGTGATAAAAGTGAGTTATCTGTCATTGAAGCCAAGTTAGCGTGGATAGTTCATATTGTTGCTGCTATATTAAAGATTAAACAGTGTAGCGGGTGCAGGTATCCACATTTAATCTGAATTAAATGTTTTTATGTACATGTACCATTTAATCATCACTTGATGGCCTACCGGGTAAGGCACTGGCTCCTCGTAGAGGTGGTCCAGGGTTCTAGTTCCATGGGGGTTTCAATCAGGGGCGGTAAGGAAATGGCCATAGTAATGGTTAGGCCGCTTACTTCGGTGCGAATGCTTGACTCCCCAGGAGGAGCCCCAACCGGGAAAAACTCTTTTAAAAGAAAAATAAAAAAATATAAATGTACCATTTGTAATTTTGCTTCCCCCCTTCAATTCAGCACGGATTCCCAAGAAGCTATTGATGCTGAACTTTCAGCTCGTGTTTTGCGTATCATAAATGCCACTGATAGTGGGTTACATAGCCAGGTAAATTGATTACTGATCTTATCGCATCCTTTTTTGCCCATTTATTAAATATTCAGATGTTTCTACACATTCTATCATTTTTTATCTTTCTTGGCAGAGATATGGTGAACTAAGCAAGCAGAGACTTGACCAGGCAATTTTGACATTCTTCCAACACTTCAGAAAATCTTATGTTGGTGATCAAGCCATGCATTCTTCAAAGGTAATTGATAGAATAATTTACCTTTGTGCATACTGTAGGCTATTTTTTTATCATCATTCAATCAAAGAGCGTTCTATTCTTGTTGCAGCAGCTCTATTCTCGATTATCTGAGTTGCTTGGACTGCAAGACCATCTTCAGGCATTAAACGTGATTGTTGGAAAAATTGCAACGAACCTCAAGTGTTACACGGAGGTACTTCATCCCCCTCGATGGTTTCATCTCTGAGAATAATTTTGTACCGTTTCTCATTCAACCTTACTTACAGAGCGAGGAAGTTATTGATCACACATTAAGTCTGTTTTTGGATATTGCATCTGGGTTAGTTCGATTTATCTGTTATTTTATGATTTATGTTGTAGGAAATGCTTTTATTCACAAGACACATTTTCTTGCAGATATATGACAGGGAAGCTACTTATGAAGCTCGACACTGTCAAATTCATTGTTGCGAACCATACTGTAATTTTCTAATCATTATCTTAGTTCTCCAACTTTTTTTAGGCAAGCGACAAGCCTAGGTGTTAAGGTTCACAGCAGCCACTAATTCTTAAATCACAGGATGTCATCATACTCAACTTATGCCAAGGTTGTAAAAATCGCTCGGCGGTATGCACTCGGTCGACCACCTTCAAGCAATTAATCAGCCTTGGTGGTGATTAATTGGGATCTTGACGGGGACCCTAAATCATAAAGGATTTTAAAAAAAAATTAATATTAGTAATATCCTAAGTCCTAACAAAATAAGTCAATAACCATAAAAAAGTTTAACAAGCTTGAAAAAAAACCTTAAGTCCATAATTAGTTTAATAAACTCAGATAAAACCACAAGTCCTTAACTTAAATTTTTAAAAGAAGTCAAACCATTTTTGTTGACTGCCGAGTACCGATTTTGACCATGCCTGATTTTTTTGACCGATAAGATGATTTGTAGTTTGGCTGGCCGCCGATTCTTGCCTAGGTGGCGATATATCGGCCGCCAAGGCCGATATTTACAACACTGACTTATGCTAATCCATTTTTTTATTCTTTTATAAAGCTTTAAAGTAATATCAGGTATTTTTCTACTAGTTTTATGAATGGAATAATTAATTTAGTCGTTGTTCATCTTTATTTGTAGAGGGAACACTTCCCTTTCCTACACGAATACAGATGCTCTCGCAGTAGAACAACGTTTTATTACACTATTGGCTGGTTAATTTTCATGGAGGACAGCCCTGTTAAATTCAAGTCTTCTATGGATCCTCTACTGCAGGTTTTTCCTATGTTGTATATTTATAGCTGCTTCATCATAAGTTCCATTTTAGAGCTCAATGATGTAACTTTTGGTTATTTTAGGTTTTTATCAGTTTGGAATCAATCCCTGATGCTATGTTTCGTACCGACACGGTAAAATATGCATTGATTGGATTGATGAGGGATCTAAGAGGAATTGCAATGGCCACTAATAGGTTGGGTTCTTTGACTATATTTATACTGTTTTGTTATATTTTATTCAGGACCTAAAAGTATTTACATATTTTTTTAGCCGAAGGACCTATGGACTTTTGTTTGACTGGTTATATCCATCACACATGCCAATTCTATTGAAGGGAATCTCACATTGGGCAGACACACCAGAGGTATGTTCATAAGAATTCTTTTTAGATTAAACTAACATAATTATTCTTGGTCTTATTTTGATCTTGATGTACTTGAGATTTTCAGCAGCTAGTGTTTTTAGACTATATTTCTGCCTTCATAAGGTTTTCTGTAGTATTGAAAGAATGTCCAAATTGTCAAGTCTCTTCTTGCTTATTTTACTTTAGATAAACCCTAGACTGGAATACCACCTCCACAAGATCCATGTAGCCTCACAAATCATCAGCCCTCAATGATTCTGGCTTACTTGGGTTAGCAGGTGATCTTAAGGTATCACAAGCCCTTATGTAGGACACTTCTTTGGCTTAATCATCGTCTTTAAATTATAAAGTTCTCTAACCTAAAACTTGTAATTTGTAAAGAAAACATATGCGCACTTGCTCTCCATAGAGCAACATCTGGGATCTACAATTCAAAGCACGGAAATTAGTGCCTACTAGATTTTTCTAATAAAGGGACAAATCTCTCCTAGGATACAAAATTTGATTAGCTATGTAGTAAATCCAAACATATTTTCAAAGTACGAAGTAGAAAGTCGTAAGGTCCATAGTCTATTGCAAGGTGTCTTATGTAATCCACTATCAATGGACTTAATGATGCATAGTCAAATAGTCAATACAAAGTGCTCTTATGTGCATCAATGGCTTCATGGGAATCCATGCCGAATTGAGGGAAAAGAAAGTTTAAGCAAGTCACACATGGTCAATGCTGGGTGACTAACGTTGACATACAAAGAAGTGCATATGATCACTCTGATGCATTTTGGTGGTTGTGTATGTGAACGATGCAGTGATTACTACGAAGGAGGAAATTAAAAGCTTTCCTGTGGACTAGCTTTAAACAATAGATCCAAGTTGTTTGAAATACTTTTTGAGAACTAAAGTCGCCCGTAGTGAAAAAGGAATGTCTGACTTAAAAAATGTATTACTTGCATTTATTAAGTGATGCGTGATTGATTAAATCGAAGACTTGTGATCGACCTATCATCTATGATACCAAATGTGAAATTAAACGTAAAAGATGGATGCTTGACAACCTTGAGAGGATATAGAAATTTTTTGGGAAGTTAAAATATCTCACCATTACTCCTTTTGGTATTTCGTTTCTAAACTTTTGTAAGTCAATTCATATCATCCCAGAGAGCCTCACATTGGGATATTGTTAGTCTAATTTTAAGGTATTCAAAGGTGCGCCACGTTTATATCGAATCATAGTCACCACATGAGAAGTCTTAGAAATGCTCATTACAATGGAGACCCTACAACTAGACGTTCTACTAAAGGTTATTGTGTCTTTGTTGTGTTGGGATATCACTTGAAATGGCTTGGAAGATATTTGAAACTAGAAAAGATGTGTGCTCGGCGTGCACTAGAGACACACGACTTGGAGATGTGCGAGGGAGCTCGGCGTGGGCCTATGCTCCACGTTGTGGAGCACCAGCTTGGAGCCCAAGGCATTTTGATGCTGTGCTGCGGCTTTGGATTTTCTAATTATGTTAATATATTATTTTCTTAATTGGGAATTAGGGCAGCATTATGTTTTCTTGTTTGGTTATAAATATCTAGCCTAGGGTTCAGTCATATGTCTATCGTTCAACATTCTCTGAGTTAATAAAGAAGTCTCTGCCCATAGACGTAGGTTGTGACCCTGATGAACGAACCACGTTATATCTTGTGTTGTGTTTTCTTGTCTTGTTTGTTATCCGCATTATTCTAGCGCTTGTTTTAGGTGTCTCGATCCTAACAAGTGGTATCAGAGCCACGGTTCTGTTCACCGGGCTCGCGCATTTGTTGATTGTGAAGATGTCATCT
>JAUEJL010065592.1:0-17534 GCA_032274825.1 Drosophyllum lusitanicum | reverse complement strand
TCCCACCCCACCCTACCCTACCCTACCCTACCCAAATATAACTGAAGGACAATTCTGTCATTTGTCATAGAAACAATCCAAATCCTTTGATTGATTTACAAAACAAACAGAATTTCAGGAATGCAAATTCTGACAGATTTTGTCAACCAAACACAAGACTGGATTCACAATCCTACCAAATGCAAATTCTGCAAAATGCAAATCATTTTACGGAATACAAATCTTATGAAAAAAAATCTACAAACCAAACGCCATCTTAGTATATTTCATGTGTCATAACTTAGTGGACACAGATTCTTGCATTTTAAGAAGATGAGAAATAAATAGTAGTAAATTACAAATGTGATTATTTACTGGGTGTAAAAATAATGTAGAAAGACAAGTACAAATAGAATATTTTTTATAGTCGACGTCAACAAGGGTAGTTAAAAGTAAAAGTAAAGTAGTTTGAAGTGAAAAAGGTAAAGTCGTGTTTTAAAGCCACTTAATTTATATCACGAGATGAGTCTTATTTTAGATATAAATATTAATTAAAATATTAAGTTTTTTGTACGACCTGCTTTTATTAATTTAACTTATCATACCGGATTACCGGGCACTATTTTATAATTATAGGTTTTTTTAAAGTAGTGTTGTACTAATGTTTATATTTAAATTTTTAATACAAGTAAGAATAAACAAATCGACATCATGTTATGAAATTATTAGTAATAAGAGGTATAATAAATTTTTTAATAGTAAACTAAACGTAACCTAGTCCATCTATACGTTAAGGTTGGAATTGGATCATTTTATACCAAAACTATAATATACATCATCTCTAGCACTTCCTTTAGTGAGAGAGATAAAAAGTAGGATGCTCACACTTAAAGTGGGTTGCTACGGTAGAAGCTGCAGCAGGAGCTCAAACTACGATGATGGTTAAAGATGTGAACAACGACAAGGAAAAAACTAAATTATATTTATTTAAAATGCGTCATTGGGGGAAGATGAGAAGATAAAGAAGAGAAAGTAATTTGTCTAGAGGAATGACGTGGAAAAGGAAGGTGGTGGTGGACCGTAGTTTGGTGGTGGCGTTAAAGAGCGAAGCAACATAGAAGAGAGAAAGAAAGGATATGATCACAACCTTATGACTCTGTTACCATGAATAATAATAAAAAATCTGTCAATATTTTGTATACTTGATAACTATTTATACTATATAATAGGTACAAGAGAAACCTTAATAGCAAACAAAATGGAGATGTAATAACTTAGGGAATCCAACATCGGTGATCGACCGGAGAGATGTTGGGTTCATCAACAAACTTTAGCCTTACATGACACAACAGGTTTTAGAGCCACATGCATAACAAATCTCATGAGAACTCTTTACTTAAGCATGCTTGGGCGGGAGCAATCCATGTAAATGTGACCCCTGGGAAGTTCTTACATATATGGTTGCTAGAAACAAAGGGGTGAACCAACGGGGTGAAGTGGACAATGTTGTGTCGTGATAAAACGGGTGTTTCAAATTGTATCAAATCCACTCATGTGTCATTTGATATGGTGGATCAAACCTCACCGAGGACAATGAGTTCCAAGGTGGGTGTTTGTAGCAGCTTAGGTGAATCCCACATTTGAATGGACAAGAGAGATGCTGGGTTCGTAAGTTACTTTAACATTACATGACACAACTTGTTTTTAGGCAACAAACATATGTGTTAAGTGTGCTTGGGCGGGAAGAATCCAAGATATATGACCCCTAGGAAAGTATCGACGGGTTGCCATAAACAAAGTCGTGTGTCAATGGTGTAAAGCGGAGAATATTAAATCTTGGTAAGACGAGTTGTTAAAGAAGCCTAACACATCTATACATTTGATTGGATCATATAATACTAAATCCCTATACCTTACCTTTAACAATACATTAAATCTAACCAAATATTTTTATTTATATTAGAGCATACAGAGTAGAAGGGGTGTGAGCTATTATGGGTGCACCATACCGGTGTGGCGTGGTGGCATTTATATATATTTTTTCTACATTTGCAACCTCAAAAACTTTTTCCAACTATTGGGAATTGTTTTGACTCAAATATCACAAATGTTCTAACAACCGCAACCATTTCCATCACAATCACAATAACCGTAAATAATTTACTTTATTTGTAACAACAATTTCTATAAATGCCATCAACAACAATAACCACTACCACTCACGCCATAACAACAATAGCCTCAAGTTGGATCTTGTCAACTAAGGGGCAATAAAACTTGCAATAAAGATGATAATCATAGAAAATGTATGTATTTTTATAATTTTTATTGTATTTATATTCTAATGTATTTTTAATTTTTTAATTACTCAAAATTTTATTTTTTTAACAGCTAAACACATACATCCCATAACCTAATTTTAAAACTACACCATATTTGTCCATAACATAAATTGAACCCATAATCTTATGAGACATATAAACACCAGAGACTGTTAGATCAAATTAGAACCCACAATCAAATTTTTATTTACATATTGTGTTTTATTATATTTAAAATAAAAAAGTGAATAGATCTTATAATATGGTGTGGTGAGTGATCATAAGTTGTTGGGGGTGACTAGTGTGATGTGTGATAAGTGGTATGTGTTTTTTAAGTTAGTTCTTAAGTTAGACAATGTAATTTTTGTTCATTTTACACAATTTACTTTTCTTTTTCCAACTTATTTAGACGAATTCTTTAACTTATACTTTCCGATAAATTCTAAAATATGTTGTTTAAATAGATAAACGCTAAAAGTCGATGCAATGGAAAATATTTTTTAATAATCCATCACAACAAAATCTAAAATAGTAAAAAAAATGGAAGTCATTACTTTTCATGTTTTTACATTCAAAAATTAATTTTGATACGATAAAATTTAATCACATATCTTTTACACATACTTAGGGTCGATTCAACTATTTTTTAGGTCCTGGGCGGAAACTTAAAAAAGGGCATCTAAACTAATTTTTTTCTTTCAAATAAGTAGAATTTACATATAGCATATATATCCTTAAATAAAGATTATGAAAATAGAAAAATTTACTACTAGATGATGTCAACACGGTTGTTAATCTCAATTCTAGACTCTCACGTCTACAAAGCTTTCTTGAAAATAGCACCGGGGGCATGAAAAAAAGAACTAGAGGGGTAAAAGGGTGAAAGAGCGCGGAGAGTGAAAGTCACTCTCCTAAAAGGAGAGTGAACTGTTTTAAAAAAACCAACACCCCTAAATCTTTAACCTACCTTAACGGAGATGATTTTTTCATTTATAAAATTGATTCATCCAAGAAATATGTGTGTTTCATTAACTTGTAACATAGCTTGAAGAGTGTTGTAATTTTTGTGGATGAATCAATTTGATAAGTGAAAAAATCAGCTCCCTTAACATTTATATAGTAATTTTTTTAAAATTAAACTATTTAAAAGATATGTTTCGGTTAAATAGAAAAAGAGCGAATGCTAAAATGAAGCTAAAAAATGAGACAAAGGAGCGTGAATTAACTAAAAGATTTGTACCACTAATAGAGTGTATAGCAAAGCACATGATATATACAGATTTTACTGAGAATTTATCCTAGGACTATACATATGCACAACCATAATCCTCCCTGGTAATATATACATGGGTTAAGTGCACCGAAATGTAATGAACTATCTCGTTTTAATATTGTATGTAACAAACTAAACTTTCTTTGCTAAAATGCATTAAACTACTTTATTACTATTTTATTATTAATGCATTTTAGCGAAAAAGTTTAGTTTGTTACATACAATATTAAAACGAAGATAGTTCATTACATTTCGGTACACTTAACCTTTTTAATTACTTTATTACTATTTTATTATTATTATTATTATTATTATTATTATTATTATTATTATTATTATTATTATTATTATTAAACATGAACATAAGTGAGATGAACATCTAGGCAAACACCACTACCACCTTCAACCGCAGCTACTACCACCACCACCACCAACTTCTTCAACCACCACAACCGCCGCCACCACTTGCTTCTTTAACCACCACCGCCGCGACCTTCATCTACAACAACCACTCCATCTTTAACACCACAACCACCACTTCCAACAGATCAGAGACAAAAATCGTAAAAACATTCAACCATCACCAACAGATCTGAAACAAAAACTAATTTTCTCAGATCGATGAAAACCCTAATTTTTTCAACAAAACAGATCGATGAAAACCTTAATTTTTTCAAACGATCGATGAAACCATAAATTTTTCAACGATTTGAAGTCTGGTTCAAAACAGATCTAATGAACTAAGAAGAAACGAAATCCACATCTAGGATTTTTGAGCTCTTCGCTTTAGGGTTTTCTCACATCTGTTTTACCAAGTCCGGCGAGTATAAGGTACCCGGAGCATCAACCGATTGAGGGATATTGTTCCTTACATCATATCTTCACGAGTAGTTTGAGGGTTGAAGGTGATGGTGGCCGGTGCTCGCACATCAAGCGATGGTTGAAGTTTTTATGAAACCTAGAAACCGATTGAGTTGTAGGTGGTGGAAGTGGTGATTCCATGAGACCAAGAGAGAAGAGGGCATCACATGGTGGTCACTTCTCCAACGACGGTAGCGGTCTTCTACTCCGACGATGGCTGCGGTTGAGGAGGTAGTAAAGGTGGTGGTGATGATGGGTTGTCGGTCGGCGCATGTCATGTTCAAAGAGAACCCGGTTATAAACTTAAAAAGAATAAATAATAATAATAATAATAATAATAATAATAATAATAATAATAATAATAATAATAATAATAAGGGTTAAGTGCACTGAAATGTAATGAACTATCCATGTTTTAATATTGTATGATAAGGTAACCGGACACGTTAGCAGTTACCTACAAAACAGGTCAAAATTATACAAATTGCAACTTTTTGATAGTTTAATACATTTTAGCGAAAAAAGTTTAGTTTGTTACACACAATATTAAAATAAGTATAATTTATTATATTTCGGTTTACTTAACTCTATATATATGGTAACTTATTTTAGGATAACCTCCTTTATAAAAGAAGTTGTTAAAAGAAAAGATTTTCATGTGGGTTGTGGGGTAAGGTTGCATGAAACCTGTGAAAAGGGCACATGGAAGCTGTGGAGGAGGATATGTATTGTCGGATACTAACCGCAGAATAAACGATCAGTCACATGTGATGACCTCTCTTTTAACCATTTTATTTTTTTAATTTAATTAAATAAAATAAGGGTGTTATTTTATACATCCTAATCTACTAAGAAACTATCGTATATCATTAATTATATTTAGTTAATACATAAAAAAAAAGAAAATGCTCACCACAGCACTAAAAAAAAAATATTACTTTTAGTTTTTAAAATAACAATTTTGTTTCATATATAGAAAGTTAAAAACTAATTAAAAGGTAATTATATAAATTATAGAAAGATAATTATGATAACACAAGTTGTGATTGCTATTTTTAAAAATTAAAATTACCTTTATTGTTATCCACAGCCCTTAGAACTGTGATTAGCATTCTTTAAAAATAAAAAAAATTATCACCCATAATATTTTACACATATAAATTAAGTTTCTTAATCAAAAATAAAAAAAAACCTAAAACATTATCTGAAAACAATCAAAACATCAAAAGTCCATGGTCAAAATCAATTCAATTGTCCTCCGAATAGACCTTTTCCGTCGTTATTTATGTGTCTACTACTGACTTTTCATAACAAATTTGTTTTTTTAATTCAGGTGTGGATTCGATCTCCAAAATATTCACAAATATTACTCTTCCATGCTCGAAATATTATTCATTTTTAACCTTTTAAATTTTTTTATTTTGATCTTACGTATTTTTGTTTATGTTATATAATACTTGATGAAAATTATACCAATGATAATACATTTAAAACACATCCATTCATATATTGTAGTTCTATTCGACTTGGATGGAACCCTATTTAGGTTAATGCAGTTATATAGTGAGAGTGTCACCCAAAAGGGTAATGGAAGAGTGGTATTGACAAAAAACACGCACACACAACAAAACTACGATGTTTTTCTTTTAGGGAAATAATTCATGATGTTATAATTACTTAACTTAGGTGATGTCGCTCTCATTAACAATTTTTTTAAAAAAAGGTCAACAAAACTTTATTAAACACCAAAAAGTTACAAATAAAGTATGACTCTTCAAGTATTTGCAAGGGGCGGATTAGAGAAGAGAGGAAAACAGTTACTAACGAAACCATTTAAATGGAGGCTACTTCAACCCTTTCATTAATGTTTATTTATTTAAATAACTTACAAGAGTAACATCATCTAACTTATTTACTTTTAAAATTATGGATTATTTCGTCAATGCTTTTTTAATAAAAATTTGAGTTTTCACTTAAAATTTAATTATTTTTTAAATCAACCAAATTTTTTTTTGACGGTTTTACGTACCTTTTTAATTATTTCTATCTATTTTACATTTTGATTACTATTCACCAATAAAAAAGATTTAGATCAGTCTTAGTTTATATTACACACGAATTCCTAAAGGAAAAAAAAATAAAGCTACAAAGTGTTTGGGTAAGCTTATTTTTGAGCTTAAGCTTATTAACTTATTAGTGAAAAAAGTGTTTGGATTAACTTATGACTTATAAGCTTCTTTTTAAAAAGTGTTTGGATTAGCTTATTATTTTAAAATGACTAAAAAATACATGCTTATATTAAGAAAGAAGAATAAGAGTATATATGTAAATGTATAAAGATAGACAAAAGTGGAGAAAAAATTTTGTTTTCACTTATGGCTTATTTTTATTAAAGATAAGCTCATAAGCTTAAGCTAATAAGCTCAGACTTTGTTTGTTTTGTAAAATAAAGTCTTATTTTAAAGAAACGTTTATGAGCGCGCGCACTTTTCTAATAAGCTTGTTTGTTTTTCGCAGACATAAAACTTTATTTTGTCTTATTTTTGCTTATTTTGAGAAGCTAAAACTATATTTTTTTTCCGCAGACCTTTAAACCACATTTTCTTCTGAAGACATGAAATAAGACATAAGACATTTATATCTTAAAAAACAAACAACACCTAAGTCAAACACCAAATTTTCCATAAACTCAAAAAATAAGCTAATAAGCTCGTAAAATAAGCTAAGTAACACCCCAAAGACTTAAAATAAAATTGATTGAATTGGAAGGATAGATCAAATTAAAACAGAAAACGATAATCACTTGTACTAAGTAACAGTATTGTTGTGGACTTGTGGCTAATGCTATGTCGGTAGGTGTATTATTGTAGTTTGGCTTTCGCTTTCATATTTCTCGTCGGTTATTTTTGGTTCTATTGTTATATAACTACTATAAGTCTACAACCCAACCCCAACCCCGGTTGTGACCCTCTTTTTCTCTTAGGAATATTCCTCATCTTAAAACTTTTGACTTATAGACCTCACTTTGACCATTTTAAACGAAAATCTCACAAATGTCAAACTTCACGACCACAACATTTGGGTAACATGTTTCCTACAAATACATAATATTTTAGTTTCTATTTAAGAGATGATTTTCAAACTTCCTTTTTTCTTCACCGGGCATTTTGACTTTATCGTGTAATCGGCATAAGGATTAGGGTATCGAGATTCTCGTTTTCATAGTTTCAAAATTCTCTAATAAGAGAGCTATGATCGTAACCGAGAAAATACCAATATGCATCAAGCTAGAGACACCAAATAAAAATATTAAATTTAAAGGATATTAATGAGTTCCAATACGATAAGGTAGTGATTCGTACACAACAAATTACTCATGCACAACAAATTGATGTATTATCAAGTTCTATCATATGCTATTAAGCACTTGTACCTGTTGTATATAATAAAATTTTATTGTATACAAATCAACTCTTATATAATAAAGCTTTCAAATTGCTTTGGCCTAAAATCTTTTTCCACAAGGGAGCAATGATATTAACCGAAAAAATATCTTTAAAGTCAAAGCTCCATTACCAAGACTGCCCTTAAGATTTAAAGCAACTTCCCGCAAGAAGATTTGAGATATTTTTTTAACTCATTTTAATGTCATGCCCTTAAAGAAGATCTCCACTTTCAACAACCATCATAAGCCCCATTCACTATCCTCCAAGGCTCTTTAGAATTCTTGAAACATGTAAATGAGATACATTTTTGTAAACTAAGCCTTCTTTTAAAGTATTATTATATAGTCTTACCGTGGTTTATAACTAGAAAAGTTTCCTGCGAAGAGTTCTTGAAACCGGAAATATCATTACATGCATGATTTACCTAAAACACATATAAAGAAAGAAGGGTATGATTAAATATTTTGATTATTTATCTTTATACTTACTAGATAAAGACAAGTACAAAATCAAACCAAAAATACAAAAAAATTAATTAATTTGTTTATCGTTGCTTAATGAGTAGGAAAAAAAACAGAAAAAGAATTGGGTTGAGCGAATGCATCCTGCATGAGAGGCGGGATGGGAAGGAACATCGTCGATCCCCTTTCTCCATTGGCGGGTCACTTCCCTCCCAAGGTTACCCAACCGGCTTTCTTTCTCTTTATCGAATTGCAAAAAGACCCAAATCCGACGAGGAAACCCGAATGAAACGGGGCGGGGCGGGCGTTATCAATGATCAAGATATTAGCAGGGCTTTTTCGGGTATCGGGGTATTGACTGGGGATGCCCGCTCCACCCCGGCCCGATTATATATTTATACTTATATATTATATATATTTATATTATTTAATATGTATTAGTTTATGTAGTGGTTGCAAATTAACGTTTTCATAAATCTCTTTAGTCCTTCACCTTTTGCATGTAAGCATTTTGTATTTTTGTGAATGGGTATACAAATTTCGGGGCAAAAACAGGAAACAGGGTGGGGATCAGGGTAAGCTGTAGCTCAAATGAAACGTCCCGATAAACTCCCTGACGAGAATTACCTACCCCGTCCTAAACCAGCCCTATTACAATATTACCATTCCTATTTATCTCTCTCCTCTCCTCTCTCTTATTTTTTTTTATTTTTTTTTTTCAAACATAGAGGGTTGAGAATGATGATGGTGACGTTAGAAAGAAAAGTAAAAGTGAAAAATGATTAATGATTTATCGCTGATATATTAAAAGGAGTAAAATATGAGAGAGAAAAGTGATTATAGGTTTAGTAGGAGGTAGCCAATTTTGAGTATAAAATACGTGGGGTAGGCAAGGCACCGAATATACATACAATGTAAGGCTTAGATGTGAAGAAAGAGAGGGGTGGGGCATGAGAGATTGAGGGGTGGTGGTCCGTGAAAATTTGTCGCGTAACTTAACAACAAAATCTTGAATTATTTTAAAGGAAGGTTCAGTTTGACACGTTAAAGACGCGGCCCATCTAGCAGTCGTTGGCCGGTAGGAGCCGTGGGTCCCTTGCGACAGTTATGTAAGTTATTACGCGTGACTACCTCTGCCTGACCCCACCCTATCTTAACTGCTCCTTCTGGACCTACACTTCATTTTAAATAAAATATCACAACACAAATTATTACCATCGCATGTAGTCGACTTTAAATATAGATTGATAGATTGGTGTTGATTTTCTCGTTTTTGTTTTTGACTTGGTTGAATTGTATATTTGTTTTAGTATCTTGCTAGACGTTTTAGTAATGATATTCTAGCCGTAAAACTAGAATGATAATAATGTCAAAGCTTCTTGTCTTACGTGCTTTTTTTTTTTTGCTGTTAAAAAAAATCATTACAAATTTGATATATGCTTCTACTATTTTCTCCTCCTACTTACAAGATCAATGTAAGTGTCAAAATAAATGAATAATACTAGGAAAGAGAATTAAGGGGTGTTTGGTTAGAGAGATTTCATAGGATTTTATGGGAATTAGAATCCAATTCCAAGATATTTCTATGTTTGGTTCACCATGGAATTGAAATTTGAAGGAATTAAAATTCATAAGTGAGGAAATGTAAAATCCTTCAAGATAAGTAGAGATTTTAAAATCCATGAGGGAGGGATTGTGGTTTATTACCATATACCCTCCGCCTACTGTCTTCGCATTGCCGTTCGTCCTCGTCGGTCGCTGTTCGATGTTCGCCTGTCATCTTTCACCGGTCGTCGTTCGTCAGTAGCCTCCTCGTTTGTTGTTCGTCAGTCAACCCCGGCCACCGTTAGATGCTCTCCGTTTGCCGGTCGCTCTCGTCTTTCGCGGCCGTCGTTCGGTGTGTCCCCGTTTGTCAATCACGTCTCCGTTTGTCGTTCGGCGCATCCCCGTTCCTCAGTCGCGTCAATGTTCCTCATTCATCGGTCCTTGCGGGTCGCCGTTCACCATTCGTCTTTCGTCGGCCGTCGTTCGGTGCGTCCCTGTTCATTAGTCGCGTCTCCTTTCATCGTTTGTCAGTCCTCGCGGGTTGCTGGTCACCATTCGTCTTTCGCCGGTCGTCGTTCGGTGAGTCCCCATTCGTCAGTCGCGTCGCCATTCGTCGTTCAACTACTGATATGTGGGTAACTGATTTTGTTGCTGTTAAGAATGAAGTTGGAAGTTGTAGGAAGGGTAATTCTGTCATTTTACATGACTGAAATCAAATTCATCTACATTATCTGCGAACCAAACAAAATATGGAAATGGATTCCAATTCCATTTCCTGCCAACCAAACAGATTAAAGATTCAAATTCAAATTCCTGACAGATTCCAATTCCTTCAGAAACATTCCGCGAATCAAACGCCACCTAAAAGAAAGCCGTTTGTGTGACCACCACCACACCGTGATGGCGTGGCACACTCCTTTCACTATGCCCTGCCGTTTTTAATTTTACTTATAGTCGTATATTATGTTACTGCATTTACATACTCAAAAATGACAGCAAACATTGAAACAATGTATAAACTTATTGCATATATAAACCAAACAACAGTTTTCAAGTAGTCATTTCCATTCTCATTCCATCCTGTAAACAAACCTATACACATACTGATTTCTGACTGCAAAGCAAACGTCAACTAAGAATCATGCCACCTATCAGGGTATGTTGAAGTGGTTACAAAATACAAATCATTCCAAAGAAAACATCACAAAGCAAACATCAGTGTGAATGAACACACTTCATTAGGATCCAGGGCTTGGTATTAATGATCAACATCAATAAATCTTCCAGAGATCACATAAAATCATTACTGAGTTGCAGTGATAATATCACAAGCTACAAACTATCGAAAAAAATAGCTACCATTGTCATTCTGCTAATCAAGATTCATGTCAAACATTCAAAGTCGGCACAATTAATTCCTTACAACCTGGAATTTTCATGACCGATGAACATTAAAAACAAAAAAAACATTGCAGCACTACAATATACAGAACCTCTCCAGCTAGCTAATTAACATAACAAATGGTTGGAAGATCAAGAGAGCTCCATAACAATTGCTCTCCATCAATAATATTAGTTGTAGAAGAATTCATGTCATCTCCTTCAACATCCTTCTTTGATTCCTCGTCTTTCTTATCCAATCCCTTTTGAACAGCAGACCTTTGCATTTTGGACCTTTCTCTTGACTTTGAACCCCCTCCCAGTCCTAGCTTCAGCTTCAAACACTCTGGTATGCCATTAAAAGCATAGAGAGAAGCCGAATACTTTCGTTCATATTTCATCCTCTTCATTGCTTCAGATATTGTTAAGGGCTCTTCTCCTTCCCCATTGTAAATCTCCTCCTGAATTGAATCTGATGCTATTTCTTGAGCTATTTCAAATGGAGAAAAGTTGCAGGTTGACCCGATTTCATCAATGAATCCGAAATCAATCACTCCTATATCATCACTACACCCATCTTCATCATCTTCTTCCATCACACCTCCATTGTTGGTATCACCACTTGAACATTGAAATTCAGACACCATATGATCATCTTGATGAGCCAAATTAGAATTATCAGGTTCTATCAACTGACATGAATCATCTTTAGATGATAACATAATCTCATTGTTTTCAGGAATATACTCATCTGGGTCATTGAGAAAATCAGTAAAGATTGTATCTGAAAACTCAACCATCTCATCTCTAAATTCCTCCTGCTGATTCTTGTCATCATGGTGACTAAAAGATAGCTGAGAAGTGTTGTGAGATGAAGCACCTAAAGAGTTATTCCTGGCTTTGAGCCTGTGAAGAAGGAGGTTTGTGATTTTTGAGGGGAGGGCAGGTGTGGTTGAAGATGATTGAGAACAAGGCCAGAAGTTGGTGCGAGTATTGGCTCCTCTTAACAAGCAAGCAGCTTCATCATAAGCTCTAGCTGCTTCTTCAGCCGTGTCAAAGGTGCCTAGCCATACTCTTATCTTTTGTATTGTGTCCTTGATTTCTGCCACCCATCTACCAGACGGGCGCTGTCGAACACCCACAAACCGCTTACGAGCACGACGAGGGCCACCTAGCGCCGAGACAGCTGCAGACTCCTTAACCATCTCATCCCAAGTCATGTTTTCCTCAGGATGATCAGTACTCTTGATGTGCTCTTGATGATTGGCAAGTTTCCTCTTTCTAGCCATGAATTTAGTCTATCTTTATATGGTTCTTGAGTTTGGTAAATATATTACTTGCTGATGTATATCATATGATTTCTGATGCATCTATATATATAGGCATGGAGCAAGAGATGATCTTGTCAAAATGAGAGCAACAGCTGAAAAGGTCTTGCTCTTTGTACACACATCTTTGTTATTTTCAATATTTATTTTATTATTAGTTTTTGGGCACTAGATGGAACCATTTGGAGGGTTATCTTTCATTGGGGGAGAAGAGAGTAAAATATATACAATGTTTTTATAATACTCATTTAAGAATCATAGCTTGACTTGGTCCATAAGGTGTATACTTTATACTACCTAGCTTCCCCTTTCATGCTCTCATTTCAATATATAATGCAATATCTCTTTGTGTAATAAGTTAAAAGGAAAGTTTCATTTCCTCCATCTAAAGACTCTTCAACCAATTCTCTTTTCTCGTTTTTTCTTGATTTTAACACTTGTCTTGATCTAGTGAGTAGAAAAATTCGGTAAGAAGACATAACAATTAATATATATTCATAACTAAATTAATAGCAAACCTGTGTAACACACTATCCCGTGGGCTCAAAAATCAAAATAAATGTCATAATTTTCTTCTCAGGATGCCCCAAAATGTGTTCATTGAAATCAAAATCTAGCTTTGCGTCAATTATCACTACATGATACCGATAGCGTTAAATAATGTCAACAATCCTTCTTTCTTTGTCGTTATTATGGTTTGTTGTAGATACTCAAGTATATAAGTCAAAAACTTTTCTTAAATAATTTATTTATTCAATATTACAACGAAAATAGTACTTGTTTAAACAATTATATATACTTTCAAATACGTACGTGAATGAAAAAAGTAATCATTATTACATGAGAAACCTTACGTATATAAATACAAATTTTCATATATTAAACCCTTTTAGTTTTACTTTTTTTGTACAATAGAACTCATACACCCACTAAATCTAGTTATAAACTTACACCTTGTCCACGATAGGACTTGAACTCAAGGTCCCGAGGATCACTTTAAACACTAGATATCACCGGCTAAATGACCTTTGGTAGTTTCACTTAGAGCACCCGGATTAGGTGCTCGTGAAAGGTGACAACGAGGTTAATTTTTGTTTGACGAGCATGTTTCCTCATGGTGTTCATTGCAACAGGCTCATTCAATGCTCATGTTTAGCCAGCTCGTTGTGTGGCAAGCTACGTTGCTTGTTATCTTTTTTTATTCTTTTCTACCAATAGGATTTTAGATAAATAATTGTTGTGTGAGTTCAGTGATGATAATGATGGATATTACTACCGCTACTGGTTAATGATGTTGATGACGCGCGTAACAGTATGATAACAGTGATACTAGTTATCACTACGGGTTCTTTTTAACTCTTGGAACTAGCTAGTGATATTAGAAGGTCATTGACAAAGAGAAGTATTGAAATCATCACCAAATCTTAAAAAAAAAACTATTGTACATTTGTACCCTATTCAATTCATGCCAAAACAAAGAATCCTCAAATCAAAAGCCGAAATGCAAATGCTGAGTTACATACACACACACATATATATATACATATATATATATATATTATATGTATATAGGGTCATTAAGGTAATCTATACCATACTTATGGTTACCCCACAAATCAAGTTTTGGGAACTTGCATCATAGAAGAGACAATTGGAGCCGTTTACAAGATTAGTTACGTAGTCTTCTTTTCATACTTACAAAAAATAATTAAATACACAGTTCAAGTCGATCTACTCATGAATTTAGTATGCCTCATAATCTATTTTAAAACAGTCTTACTTTTTTTTATAAAAAGAATTTTTAAAAGGGAAAAAGAAAGTTTTATAAAACAAATTCTTAATACTATAACTAAATCTGATGCTTGCCAGAAGGGCTTTTAGCGTAGCGGAATCAAGGAACGATTAAGGTGTACATGTATACTTCCTTTATGAAGTTGAAGGTTAATTTAAGTCCTGTTATAAAGATAAATATATATAGATCACTAAATGGGGGTGTGTTTGTCGTAAAAAAAAACATTATTAAAATCCGATGGTCATATGATATAGAAGTGTTAAAGTACCAACGAACACTTCTAGCTAAAGATAACGGCCAATAGAATTAACAAAAGAAGAGACAAAGAAAGGTTTGAAATGCCAAAAACATCAACTTCAATTCTTGGGTTGTTTCTTTTGATTTTAACTCCATTCTATTGATATTTAGTTAATTATTTACCAAATCATACATCTCTCTCTCCCTCTCTCAAATAATTGTGTTTATATATGCCTCTTCTCAGGCTGCCACGTGGATAGATTGTTTGTTTCTATATATAGTAGGCTACCAAGGTGACCTGCTAGACAAAGTAAAATAATGGCCACTATATATATACCTGGAGGCAAAAAAAAAAAAAAAAAAGTTGCATGGTTTCATCCCACGATCGTAGTTTCCTATCTTTTCTTATATACCTCTTTAAATGTAATTAAATTTTACATGTTTTTTTCCCCATTAAATATCAAATTTTTTTAAAAAAGAGGAAAATGTGTATTTCTTGAAAATCCTATAACTAGGTAAGTTTTTTTTACTTAATTAACAGATTTCTATAACTCTCTTTTTATTGTTATTGTTAATTATCATCATCCAATATATCAGATAAATGAATCAAAAGGCTGGCAATTTGGATCGTTTTGGGTTATCGAGTTCATGTCATTTGTGTTCGTGTCAACCAATTTTTGACCTATTTATTTTCGTGTCAGGTTCGGGTCGTGTCACCTTTTTCCGTATCGGGTTCAGGTAATGTTTCGTGTCGACCCATTTCATCAAAGTGTATTCGGAGAATATTTTTTCAATTTTCATTTACGATTTTCCTTTTCAATTTTTCTAATTCTATGTTTGCATCGATATGAACTTCGAATATGATTTTCGTTTCGATTGTATTTGAACTTTAGGTTCGTTGTTTGTTTCAGTTTGATTCGAATTTTGACTTTATTTTTTATTCAATTTATATAAATGAACATACAAAACAATATAATCTACTACGCTTCTACCAAGTACCAATAAATAATGTTATTAAACAACCGATATAAAATTAAAATAATACATCATTAAATACGGTTACAAAGTAATTCCAAAATACTAAAGTACTACATACCAAGTAGTCAAATGTCAAATACCAAAATCATATAGTTAAAATAACAAATACCAAATTAATGTAATATTGGTTTAGCTTTAAATGTTTTATTGCTTATTTAAGTTTTTAACTTTTAAATGTTTTATTATCTTAGATGTCAATTCCTCATTTTAATTCACAATATCCTTTTTAAAATTTAAAATTTAAATATTAAAGAAAATTTTATAATTTTACCCTTATAGGGGTCATTTTCGGTTGTTGGGTTGACCTTAAAACCCAACCCGTTTATTTTCATGTCAATTTGCTTTTGACCCATTTTGGGTTCGTGTCACTTTTTCATGTCGGGTTCAGTTCGGGTCGTGTTTCGCATCTGGTCAAAATTGCCAGCCTCAATATGATTACTAGCAAAGATCCGCAAAAAACATCAAATAATTATTTCTTATATTCTGATTGTATGAGTTGTTTAAAAAATCTATAAGTGTTTATAAAAGTCGGAGTATAGGTTATTCAGGTTCATCGGTTCTAAGTATAAAATACTTAAAGTTAAAACATTTATTATGTGATTAAATATTTAAAATGTTATTTTTAATAGAAACATTATATATATATATATATATATGGTTTTTAGTTTGTATTTAAAATTATATATGTGGGAATTTAATTTGTATTAACTTGGTATTTTAAATATTTTTTATTATGAAAGATTTAATTATTAAGATAATATATAAATGTGATCGACTCAATTTAATGATTTCCATATAATTTTGTATGAACCGTAAATTAGTAACTTAAAATTAAGAGACTCACATAAAATTATAATATAGTAGTAGCAGAGAGATATTCAAAGCAATGTGTGCTAATTTTATTTTATTTTAATTCTATGAGCAATTTGAAAAAAAGCTTTAAGTATTTATAGTTATATGTTATTTAGATTCATTAATTCCAGTTATATGTATTTTTACTAACTAAAATTAAAATATTATAGATCAAATATTTAAAATATTATTTTAGTAATAATTCTTTTCATTTAGTTTTTAGATTTGTATTTTATATCTTATAGGTTGAAATAGAGATCGACCTGATTTATAAATATATTTTATCATACAATGTTTAGTTATTAAGATGTTATATAATGATTTAGTTGACTGCATTTAATAGTTTTATATCAAAAAACTTATAGCTTAGCGGTATCTGGTGTTTAGGTGTCTTACAGGATAAGTCAGAATTGTGAGTTCAAGTCCTGTTATAAATAAAAATGATGTAGATTTAGGATTAGATTAGGGGGGTGTGTTTAGCCGTTCAAAAAAAAGTAAATTAATAACTTAAAATTACAATATTAAGTCGACTACGGGTAATATTTTATAATATAGTATAAATAGATCGGTAAAAAGTTATTATAAAAGGGGCTATGAAGTTTTATTTTGAAATAACTAAATATGATACTTGATTTTATTTAGAACAAATTAAAGCAATTAAAAATTGAAATTTATCAACATATCAGCACTAATCATAGGCTGTGGTGAATCAAGAATTGAAATCTACGTGATTCCTAACTTTTTTTTGAGGACAGAAGAATGAACGAGATTTTCAGACTGACGATGTTGTTAATAGAAAATATAGAATGTATATTCAATAATAATATTAAAGTTTGTACAATTGTTCCAACGATGTCCACGTGTCTTAAAAAACATTATAATTTTATGGTCAATAATACTTTCTACTATAAGGAATATGCACAAATCATAATAAAATCACAGTCAATATTGCATCATCAATTCCTAATTCTCAGCTCCATGTATATTTAGAATGTGTATAATTGTAATGATGGTGATCCTT
>JAUEJL010065581.1:0-17536 GCA_032274825.1 Drosophyllum lusitanicum | reverse complement strand
GGAAGGGGAATTTGACCAATGCTCTGATATTGTATTTTGAGAAGAGACGAGCCGTGTTTTATAAATATTTTGTAACACATCTTGATGTTGTATTTTGTAAAGAGTACTTTGTACGTTGTCGGTGTTTGTTTTAGAAAACGCTTCCGCAGCGATTTTAAAAAAATTTATGGCTTGAAATTTACGGTATTACAATTTCAAAATATCAAATTTAACCAAATTTTTAGTTTTATCATTTTAAAATATTTTCTAAATATTTTAAATTCTTTTTAGTTATAATCAATAAAAACTTAACCCTATTTTAAATATTTGTAAATAATGTTTAATATTTATTATATTTTAAAATAACCTATATATTACACGCACATTTAATCTAGTTCTAAATAATGAATAGAGCAACGAAATTTTATTTTAAAACTTTAACCACCAACAGTCTAACACTACTTGCACGTAAGCCCGGCTGAACGATGTATTATGTAGGTAAGAAGTGGATAATCATATCTCTATATATAGATCGATATACTCTTTCCTAAAAACCTCTAAGTTAGAGTTTATCTCAAAAGTATATAAATTTGTGGTTGATTATGAAAACTTCCAATGTATTATTAAACAAAGTTGTAACTTTGAATTGATTTTAAGATATTATTTCAGGCTACTCTGTCTTTACCAATACTGTGTTCTCGAGTTAAAATTAGGGAAGAAAGAAAAAATATAAGAAAAAATGAATTTTAGTTGTATTCTCAATTTTTTTACGAGAGAAAAAGGATTTTGAAAGGAAAATTGTCTCTTATTTTCTTCCCTGGTTTTCCTCCTAAAGTATGGAAGATTTTGGAAGAAAATCAAAAAACACTTCATATTTCACTCCACTTTTCATTTTCTTTTGAACTCGGAAACGCCTAACAACAAAAACATTTTTCTTTCTCTTCTTTTTTTTTCACCCGTTAATTTTCTAATTTTCTATTTTCTATTTATTCTTCACGTATAACTCAATATCATAATACAACTAGTCATTTGTCCAAAAGTTACTCGAAACAAAAACATGTCTATCCACTCAGACCACTCTTTTCATCAGCTATAAGCTATAGGTACTAGAAACTAACAATTAATATTCTACACATAATATCCTATCCTTCTAAATATCTTTTCAGGAATCATTTTCATACCATAATATAATTTTACAAAAAAAGATTAGTCAACAAAAGTCAAAACATTATCAGTTGTACCAAATTTCAGATCTAAAAAATGAAGAAAGGATTAGAAAGTTTTAATAGTGAAATGTTAAAATAAAAAAAATAAAAAATAAAAAATAAAAAAGAGAGGAGGCAAGAATGGGCCTACATCATTCTATAAAAGGAAAGAGCTTAAAGCTTTCATTCATCTGAGAAAGATGAACTGTCAATACACAGCTAATATTTGCCAAATCAAGGACATTTTGGTGGGGGGACACCTCTTCACTTAACCCCCTCCACATGTTCCCACTCATAAACTACAAATAACTTTTTGACTTCAATCAAAACCCCCACCCCACACCCACCCCATCCCATCCCTCCCTGCATTCATTTTCTTCTTTGCTTCAACACTAATTCATCATCACTGTTCCAAATTGCCAATAATTTTCATGAAAATTGGAGTCATATTATCAAGACTCTATTTTATATATGCAACATACTGTAGCTAGAAAATTCCCTTAACAAATTATATGCATCTTCTTCACAAATGCATATATAGTAACTTTACAAGTTGTTTTAAAATTCCTTCTATAAAGTTCTTTTTTTTTAACGTCAACCACACACCTAAACGACATTTATGTTCATATCAGGACTTGAACCGTCAATCTCTAAGAGGAAGGAACACCTAAATCACATTTTGGTATGGCCAGGTTAAAGACCCTTTGGTAATACGGGTAGTACCGTAGTAGGACCCTTTTAACATTTGACCCAGATAACCCAAAAACAGGGGGGAAAAAAGAAGAAAAAAAGGCTATGAATTTATAGGTTGTTTCAAAACTTGCCCAGATTTCCAATTAAAATTTTATAATTTTGGACTCATATCTAGATGCTAATGCATGGCATCAAATGTCCTTATTAAATGCACATTTTATTTAACAGCCAAAATACGTATTTTCTAATCTACACATATGTTTATAATAGGACTTAAACCCTCAAACTCAAGAAGGGATAAACACCTTAACTCACACCTTGATACAGCTAGGCCAAAAACCTTTTGTTTATGTAAATTCATATGTTTAACGATGCAGATGCATTATCTTTAATCACAAAAACATAACACGAGTAGTTGCTTCGAAACATATTCTTCCTTGATTATCGACGTAAATAATGTTTTGACGATGCAGATATGTATGACTCTCAACATGTAAAAAAACGACACTTTCGATCGTTCTGCAACTTGCCCCATCTTTAATGATAGAAATGTCTGTTAATGTAGGGCCAGCACAAGCCTAGCAGTAACATAATCCTCCAAATAATATACCTTTGCAGTTTATTGGCACAAATTAAAGTACACAAAGCCAAGAAAATAGAACCCCAGATGAAAAGAAATTTAAAAAGAAAAGGATAAAAAAAAAGTTAATGAGATAATTTCTAGGAGAAAACTTATGGGTTAGGGCTTCAAGAACCCATGACAGCACAATTGTAAACAAACACACCAGCATGTTCCTTGACCCCGAGAACCTTCCAATCCAGGATCCCATTTTTAACCCCTGATTTCGGGCTCCATGAGTTAAGAACAATGGCTTCACCCTCTGGACCCCTTTGTCCACCAACAATCAGTAGTTCATCCCCACATGCTCTAAACGCTAAACCCCAACCGTTAGATGAATCAGCTCTAACTGGAAGTCTTCCCAAAACCTCCCATGAGTTGTTATCTTTATCATACTTTTTCACCATGTTGCTTAAATATTCAACCGCATATAATTCATTAGCAACAACTGCTACAAGGGGTGGTGCCATGGCAGCCCTGTTTACATTAGGGTACATCCCATCTATTTTCCTCCATTTCCTTGTTTTAAGATCGAATTCTTCCCCACAAGTTAATGAATCATTCGGATTTGTCATTCCACCTATCACGTAAAACTTTCCATCCATGAAAAAACCAGCACATAATCTGCGTGGGGTATGCATACTGGGTAACATTTCCCATTTACCAGTTGATGAATCATATAACTCTGCAGAATTCAAAATGTTACCATTCTGGTCACTACCTCCTGCAACTATAGCAATCGAACCAAAACTCCCTGATGCAAATAGACAACGAGGATGTCTCATTCCCTCACATTTAACCCAACTTCGGTTAACCAAACTGTATTTCCATATAGCAAATTCAAACAGTTCGCGACCAAAAACTAATAATTCACTACCCACAGCTAAAGATTCCTTATCTGCATGATTGAAACATTCATCACAAGGGATTTTAGGCAAGCGCATCCATTTTTTGCTCATTGGATCAAACGCCTCCCATCCCCTAGGATCACAAACCATATACACCCAATGCTCTATAATCCCCAATTGTTTCCTTAATTCGTATAGATAACCACTGTTTATAAGCAAATTAAACCGAGAATTTAAGCAGGAAAGTGAAGCATAATCGAATCTACACGCCCACGAAAGACAAATTAGAGCTACATCATCGTATAATCCAGGAAGAAGAGAATCATTTGATGTGTTATTTCGCCTACCATCATAATCTCCTCTCTTGATCTTCTTCATCTTTTCTACCCCACTTCCTTCTTCTAGTTCTTATTCTTTGAATTTATTATAAGATAAAAAAAAGTTGTTTAATCTTACAAGTACTGAACAACTTCTATCAGAATCTGAACATTTTTCTTGTATTCTTTCTGTGTACCCTAATTCTTTAAATTAAACAAGTTTCCTATACCCCCAAATCAAAACCTGCAGCTTGAAAAACTCCGAATTTCATCCTATCAATCAATATAGGCCAATCATGATTCCCCAAAAAAGCCCCCAAAAACAACTCAACGGAAATCAGACATATAAAACGGAGGCAACACACGTCAATCGAGCCTCTTCAATCAATCAAAATCCATGAAAAGAACATTTTTTTTTCAAAATTTACGAATATAAGCAAATTCTGAAATAACCGAGATCCAAATACAGCATCGATGTGAGAACATTAGAATCTCACCGTACAACCATGGCAGATCCCGGCGATAACAGAGTCACCGGAGCTGATTAGAAAATCCGATCTCCGAAGTCTCACAGGCGGCGGCCGCGCCGGAGATGACTGATTATACGCAGAAATCTGACCGGAAGACCAAAGGAATCCTACAAATATGTGTGATTGACAGATTAGAGAAGGATAACATGGTACGTTTTCTTATAGGTAAGAAGAACAAAACAACTGAAACTTGTTGAGAGAGAAAATGGACTGAAGTGAAAAGGGGTTTTATCGTTGACTAAACTTACTCTACCACCCCCTCAAGTTTTCTTTATTCTATATAGCTCACAGTATTTTAGGTTACAGTCGTAATGCACATATGACTATAGATTTACAAAATCCAATATTATGTAATGTTTCTTTTTTTTTCTTTTCCAAGTAATTTGAATTACTTTAAACTGCTTTTAAAGTTGTGAAAATCTTAATTTTTTTTAGTAATTATCAAATAATATATGAAAAAAGTCTGATAAAATAACATTATATAAATATAAATAGAGAAATAATACATGCAGTTAATATCATTTAAGATATGTGATATTGTTTTTGTATATCATTCAAATCATTAAAATACTTGAATACCTCAATATCCCTCATTTAAGTGGTATATGAGAGCAACATCATCTATTTTAGACGATGTTAGTTGTATGTATCATGTTCCCTGTTGTTTAACATTAAGACCGACCGCATCGGTCATGTTACCCGATGAGGGTTGGGGTTAAACCCCACGGGAACACCATCGCTAGTAGTAGGGTTGGGAGCCCGGCTAGCTGCTGAACCGGTAGCAGGTTCCTCTTTTTTTTTCCTTTCTCTCTTTCTCTCTTATTTAATATATATTTTTTATTAATATTTGATGTGTGGTTGAATAGGGTTGGATGTGGGGGTTTGTGGGTTAGAGAGGGTTGAAGGTGGGAGATGATGTGGATGCTGATGTGGCAGTGAATTTGATAGGGTAACTATGGGTTGGATGCTGATGGTTTAAGGTACTAAAATGCTGAATGGGTATGTTCGGTATGAAGTCTTTTGAAGCTTATTGGAGCTGGTAGATTTTTGTTTTGAAAGAAAAAGTTACAAATCATGATCAGATAAAAAAGCTAAAAGCTTTTTTTAAACAAAAAAACTCTAAAACAAAAAGCTTCTTGAAGTAGCTTTTAAAACTACCTGGAAGCTTTTTATATACCAAATTACTTAAATACCCTTTTTAATTGTTTTATAATTCCTCCTATTTTTATAATTTGTCTTTTTTTTTTATCATTTTATACTATTAAGTTCCAGCTACCAGCTAATTTGCCAAACACATATATAACTAAAATATATAGCTTCCAGCTCTAGCTACCAGTTATTTTCGCCAAACATACCCAATATATTTTTATTTTTAATTTCTGGTTCGGTAATTTGCATCAAGTTATAATTTGTTTTTCTTGAAGGGCCTCAACTGTTTTTCTTTTATATTGTTTAGCCTGACATTATTGGTAGTTCTATAGGTAAGTGCTTCATATGTACTATCTAGTCTTTTTGCCAATTAAAGTTTTTCTATTAGGGAGAAGTCAACTTTTAACCTTCTTCCTGGTCATTTAGATTTTTTACATGTAAAAAAATTATGGTGGTGATTTTAACAGGGAAATGTTAAAAAAAACTGTAACAAATTTACTCCCAATTATTTCTTTTTTATTCAAACATACAAAAATTGATGGGAATCCATCACATTAAGTGGAACTTTTTGACAATGGTTTAAAGTTTAAACTATCAAGTTTTACTCATAACTGGTCATTTAACCCTTCAAGAAATGTGTCATGTATTATTAATAGGTTTATTCATCTTTTTTTTTTCTGTTTAATAAAGTAAAACTTTGATTGATATGATGTAGATCTAACTGAGAATACAAATAAAAGGAAACAAGAAGTTTTCCCAATGCTACAATAATGTTTCAACATGCTTAAACTGTTAAATACCCCTTTGAAAGCAAGATATTAAAAGTTGAGCTTTTGAAAGTATAATAAGGTTACAAGTGAGATTAGATTTGAAAAGCTTTTGTCTTTGCATAGCGTAATATAAACGACTACCCGCGAAAAACGAGCAACAACTCTCTAAAAATGGATAGCAATCTTGTAAAAGGTCGATTACTCGTCAATAAACATCCTTAAAAACACATTGCCTATTCGCACCCAGATGTTTTAAAAAACGAACGATCGGCCGAAGTAGATATATTATTCGGCTTTAGAACAATTCCGACAAAACCATAAACATATAGTATCATGTATATGTATAATATCAAACAATCTAAAGAAATCTCAAGGGTAATAATGTCAAACTTAATAATCATTCACAAGTAGCCTTTAAACAAAAATTAATAATCATTCACAAGTAAAGTCAAAATGCATCCAATTCATTTAAGTTTGATTGTTTGCACGTTTGGACTTTGATGGAGTTGTAGAAAGTTGAATGCAAGAAGAGTGCGAGCAGGGTAACCTAGTCAACCCATGGACGTTCATTGGTTTGTTGGGTCAAACGGTTCAACCCGTCAACTTATGATTATCTTACTTTACCACTTCTTTTGAAAACGAGACCCGTCTCGTCTTTTAGCAGCCTAACTTGCTTGACTGACCAATTCAATATGGTTTTTTGTGCCTTGAAAGAAATTTTCTTTAGATTGGAATACAGTCATGCACATACATTTTACTCCTAGAAGTCAAACAGTTAAAAAATCGTCTAATACATATTCAACTGCTTAACAACAACGGGTCCCAATTTCGCTGGAGTGGGGTATGAGGAGGTAAAATGTAGACAGTCGTACCTCTATCCAAAGGTAGAGAGACTACTTCCAAAAAGAACTCTGACAACGTATTTAACTGCATAAAGACCTCCAAATTGTTTACTTAGGAAAGTTAAAATACATTATTATTATTGCAACAATATTGTGTTTGTAAACATGCTTAACTCAAATATTAATAAAACTAGGAATAGAACATAAAAAATAAGTGTGGACAACCAAACCCAACTTGTCATATAACTCGCCCCCATTTTGTCACCGAGCTTATTTCACCGGTTTCATTCACTCGCCTTCAAACAAACCTTCTTCATTACTCCACTTCGAAGACAATGTGTCTGAATTTTAAAAACTAAACTATTTTCTCATCAGTTCGAGATTTAGATATCAACTTTTTGAGATACAAACGAGTGTTTAAATCACAAAAAAAAAAAAAAAAAAAAAAAGATGACTGATTTAAACAATTATGAGAAATCCTTCCAACTGCAAAACACATCCCACCGGAATATGACATTCATTGTCACACATTATGAAGTTCCAAACTATAAATCCTTTTGTTTTTCGTCAAAACTTCACTTTTGAACGCATGAATGATGAAGATCTTACTGCACAATAAATATACCTTAATCTTTATTGCTAATAGATTCTATTTGGCTCCATCAGATCCTTCCCTTAGTAGCTTATTTTGTTTGCACCAACAAAGATATTCAGGGATCGGTCCATCATCTCCCATGACCCATGCATGCAAAGCAACAGCTTCAAGAGTCATTCGTTGCGTAGGATCTGTTCACATAGAGTACACCAAATACCACCAAAGATTAACAAGATGATTACAATTTATAATTTCAAATCATATTATTAGAGGTGCCAATTTCGATTTAATTCTTTTGGGATATGCTTTATCTCTAACGGGTCAAAAGGACCTTTTAAAAAAACTTGGCTAAAAGGGAAACGGGTACAATGGGACAAATGAATTGACTTGTTTAAAAATTAAACTTATTCATGCATACAATATCCTAAATAATTATTATTGAAATAATGTAACTTCTATAATCATGATTTTACACACTTATTGCTTACAAGAAAAGGTAAATTTTTACAAAAGTGTTTCGGATCAACCCAACTCAGCTTGCTTCTACCCAAAACAAGGCGTTAGTTGTTTTGACCCATTACCCAACCCGCCCAACCAGCCCATTTTGCTCTACATATTACATCTGAAGCCATTTGGGAGGTTCCTATACCCAGTTTAGATGCAGTATAAAGATGTCATCTTTGTCCCACAGGAATGCATGCTGTTTGACACCGATTAATTTTGGAATTCATATATGGCTTGACTAAAGGTCAAACGGGTATTTTTCTTACTTCAATAAAGTAACAAGATGATCGTATGATATTCACCAACTGAAAGAACTTCGGACATGTTTTTCTTCTTCAAATTAGACATGGTACACCTATAAAGATGCTTGCTTCTTTGTTCCAAAAAGGAGAATGTACAGTTGGACTAAATGTCAAACCATGTCAGATCTTATGATGGTCTTTTTACATACTAAGAGGGTGTTTCGATAAGCTCAATTTCAGATTCAATAGCTTATTTTGAAGAGCTCATAAGCCCTTTTTCCCGGGTTGTGAGCTTATTCTGAATTTTGAATGCTCAACCGGGGAAAAAGCTGGAAAAATGGGCTTACGAGCTTTACAAAATAAGCTCATAAGCAGAAAAATAACCTAATCTAAACACACCCTAAAACTAAAAACTATCAATTACTAGTATCATTAGGCACTGAGCATAGCTGTAAATCTTTTTTCTGTGAGAAGATCTAAAGAATTCCTATAAGTAATGAAATTGAATTTCAGTCTGTCAGACCTTAAAAGTTCGTTCTTTCTCTTTAAACTTCTCTACATTAAAAATTGAAAAATTGGACCTGACACATGGTTTAAGAGAAGTTTCTGTTCATCTGTCAAGTATCCTTCAATAAAAGAAAGTGACTCTTGTAGACGGTAGACCCAAATCAATACCATCATTTTATTTGTAATGATATTTGTTGATTTCATGAAATGGTAGGGAAAAATAAAGGCTAACCTTTGCAGAGAAGTCCCTCAAGAAGGTTCTTGAGCAGGGGGTTCATATCATCAGGGAGAAACACGGTCTTATTAACAATCTGGGATAAAAAAAAATCATATCGCATAATGTAATATTAAAAAACAATAAAAATGATGGAAATTTTTGGTAAATTTGAAACAAAAGCGAGTACTAAAACGAACAACAATGTGACAAAACTTGGACACCTTATCATATGTATCCTGTAGTGTGTCTCCAAGAAAGGGATATTGTCCGAATATCATACAGTATAAGGTCACTCCAGCAGCCCACGTATCCGCAGTTTTGCCATGATAACTTTTACCTATTACTCAAAAGATGGAGAATCGACTTATTAAAACCGTATACCATAGTCTGTTTGGATGTGTGTTAGAAAACGATTATGCTATATTTGAATAATCAGAATCAAATAATCACTTGTACAAAAGAGATTGTAAAAAATAGTATTCCATGTGCTTCTGCTGTTTGATGCTGTAATAATTAGATAGATAATCAGATGTGAGTGTGTTTAGAAAATTTTGTTTTGTATGGTTCATGGATATATAATCAAAAAATGACATCTTGAAACGTAGACAGTTTGTGAAATGGAAACAAAAGTTTCTCAATTAGGATAAAAGAAGTAATTTAATTTCACCACTAGATGATTAGTCTTGTTGCAGCTTGTATGAAACTGACTAAAATAAACAGATAATCGCAGCAGAATTTGTTTATGATTATCCAAACATTATAAACTGATTACTAATCAGATAATCAGCACCAAAATGCAAATCCAAACACCCCCTAACAAACTTGAAGTCACTAAAGAATAGCTCACCTAAACAACATTCTGGAGCAGTGAAAACAGGAGTCCCTGGGGAGCGTCGAAGCATGTCGTTTTCATCCTAATAAAAGCAATGTCAAGATATCATGACTAATAGATCATAGTTAAATAGGTAGGTCGGCAGGTCTTGTATAAATACTGTCAAAAAGAAAATAATAAGGGCTGGTATGTTCATATAAGGATAATTGCTACCCTAGAAGTACAAAAATCAACAAACAATAATGGAGAGGGAACCAAATATGGATCAAAAGAAATACCAAAAAAGAATGATGCATTGTGAGGGACGACCCATAAATGAAGGTGTGCCATGTGCAATTTCCATAAGAGAGAGGGAATAATTTTCACATGTTTATTAGTATGACTAAAAGCTGGCTCTTATGCAAGCTTAGTTTTTGCTGGCATCATCAAGTGTAAGTCTAATAATTACGACTAAAAACAAAATAAAAAACATGTAGCATGTAGTTAAGCTTTATGTATTTGAAATAAAGTCAGAAATAGTTCAATTTAGGAGTTCCACTGTCTCGTTAAAAAATACACACTTAAAAGACTTGAACCTTACCTCAAAAACCTGGCTAACACTGAAATCAGCGATCTTCACTGTGCCAGCAGCAGTAATCAGAAGATTATCAGGTTTAATATCTCCATGAACAACGTTCTGAGTTTCAGAAAGAAAGAAAATATGAAGACAGAAATCCAATTGATTTACATGTTATAATAACTCTAATAGTCTATCATCATTAAGGTGGGTCTTATCATAAGTTTTATACATCATTTAACTACGCGTATAGTTTTATACATTTATTTAAATATTAATATAATATCTAAAATACACTTCAACAATAGAGAAATGTAGTCAATCAATATCTAAAAGGTAAAGTCTATTTTTGGATATGTAACTTCACACAAAAAAAAATTGTTGGTTACATTTTGGATATCTCTAAAAGAAATTTTGTTTGGATTTATTTTGGAACCGTCGGAGGATTAATTTTATTTACTTAATTAAGCAATAAAATGGGCAAAGGGGAAATGTTCAAACGAGGATTTGTACATGTGAGTGGAGATACATTAGTCCAGAAACTATATCACGGAAATATCTCCTTGCAACATGCTCTCCTAGGCCACCTGGGGGTCCCGCACCCTCAAAGACCCACTTGCCTTCAACATATTCAAGGACTGAAAAGAGAATAACAAAGTATTGATTTAAAAAGTGGCATGAAGTGAAAAAAATGCTACAGAGTAGAGGTGACAATTTCAACCCGTTTACGTAAAAATAGACAACTCAGGTTATGTTTGATCTCTAATAGGTTAACCGGATAAAAGAAACTTAGCTCACAAGGAGACTGGTGAAAAGGGTTGAAAGTCGCTCAAATGTCATCTTTAGATCTTATTCAACATATTAGTTTATTATTCGGATAAAATAACTTATTTACAATCATGTTTGACAAATTGACAAAAAGTGGTTCCTCTGACCCAACCTGTACAAAAGATTGCCCGTTTTGACCTCTAATAAAGAGTACTATACAAGGAGAGAGGCGATGTGACAGTTCATACCCATGTAAAAGTGATCTGCGTCGGGATCATTAATCACCTCAACCAGATTCACTATGTTGGGATGCTCTAACATTTTCATAATTAAGACCTGCAAGTCAATTAATGAAACATGAAAAACAATTCCAGTTGCAGATAAAGTAATAAAAACAAAGAACTAAATGGAAAAAAAGGGCTGAAGAACAACAAATCTGTCTATGATTGGCAGCCAAAGAGTAAAAGAACGTTGTTAGTTGTTACAAGTTAACAACTAGTCGTAGTATTTTGAGGATGAATATCTAACGAAATCTGAATATATAATTGCACACTGACAACAAAAAATGTGGCAAGAAATTACCTCACGAAGAACATCAGTCATGGCTGTCTCAGATGGCGCAACTCGTAGCTTTAATAAATGAGACTTGTGGAAAGCCTGCATTAACAAATTGGACATGGTGTATATTATTACATATTTACATTAACAAGTTAACCAGTACATACAAGAAAATTTTCAAAAATTCCATGTACGGAGCAAAAACAAACCCAAGTTATTCTCTTGAAATAGAAGTAAACACAGAGACATAAAAGGCAAAACAACGCTTCTAAAGCAAATTAGGTTATTGGTTTGTCCATAAAGAAAGTTAGCCCACAAGAACAGAAGCTAATTATAAAATGAAAGAAGAAACAAGAAAGACCACGAATCAGAGCAATACCTTAATCGCGTAATGCTTCCCATCAACCTGACTTCGGTAAAGGACCTATAGAACATGCAAGTTGAATGAGTGTAAGTTATTACAGTTTCTAACTGGGTAAGGTGTTTGAATAAAATAATCAACTAATTACCACTTTTCCATAGCTTCCAGAGCCGATTTTATACTCACGAACATACTCATTCACCATCTTGTTCCCATTCTCATCCTAAAATTGGGCACAAAAAGAAAAGAAACGAAAAACAATGATGTTGTCTGTATCAATAATCATGCACTGCTCACAAGGAGTAAGTCAAACGGGTAAGCCATGTGTTGTGATAAAAAGTAATGAGAGTGCATCTAGAAAATACTATCCATTAGTATTTGAAATGTACGGAACAGTGGTTTCATGAATAATTTAATTCGTGATTGGTATTTTTCCTCTTTTGGGAATGCCATAACTCACAACCAGCTTCATGTCAAGAAGTATTCTTTTGCTCAGAACTAAGTTTTGCTCAGATACTCACGGACATAACTAGCACATAATGAAGTTAATCATAGTCCATAGAGCATATTATCAGAGATAACTAAACGAAATTTGTTATCATTAATAATATAGAAATATGTTATGGGAGTCAAGAGACAGAAATAGAAAGTCAAGTGGCTTGCCAGTATATATAGTTATATAAAAATGCGTACTGTCACGTAATTGGAAAATTGATAAACTCCGTTTAATGAAACTGGCTCATGCAGCATCATTTATACTTCAGTTATCCATTTTATTGTAGCAAACAACTTTGCTTTTTTTTTCCAATATAACAACACAAATTATTATAAAACACTTTCTTAGCTAATCATGTAACCGACTCCTAATACTTCCTTTTCCCATGTCTACCCTCCACATCCTATTAGAATATACTAAGGGTCTATTTGGTAACAATTTTATTTACCTAATATCAGATTTAGTAAGACCTCTATTGGAATGAGATGAAATATCCAGATAATGTATCAAAATGGACATAAATTTACCTCTGATCTTACAACATTGTGGGTTTCTTTGACGGGGAGCTCCCTGCAAATCAATCCGTTTTCTGTTCTGTATATAAGAATATCCTGAGAGCTCTTTGTAGGGGTTGTGAACTCTTCATGGTCTACTTTTTCAGTATCTGTCATGTTTTCACAATACGAGTTATTAGCTTCTTCTTCATCTTCTTCTTCTTCTTCCTCATCTTCTTCTACCTCTTGATTCAACAACAACCCCTGTAGAACATGATTTCCCCCTTCTACCCTTGGCCTTAAATCCTTCTTGTGCTTCTTTGCAAATGAAAAACCAAAACAACCACAACAACCCATCTCCATCACACGTGCACACGAGTATTCCTGTATGAACATAAGGTAACTGATCTTTCTAAATACTATTTCAACTCGAATAAACTAGAGGGACAGTTTATCAGTATAGTTAGGGAGTGTTTAGTATTGCTTACCAAAACTGCTAATCTGTGTTTTGATAGAGCAAAAAGCTGTTTTTTAGGTTGTTTGTGATTGCTTAACCAAAATTATCAGGGATGGAAATAAGCTGCTCTGAGTATACAGTTTGATGTTGCTTTTTTTTTCAAAAAAACAAAAAAGGAGATAAAACAGTTTTAAAGCAATCTCAAACACACTTTTGGACCAAAATCTGTCCAATTTTTTTATAAAAGGACCCTTAACTTAATCATCCACCATCTATAACCTTTGCAACAACAAAATAAAAATAAATAGCTAAATAAAAAAAATGGGCATTGACTTTGATACCAGGCGTGCTAGTTTCAATGTCATACACTATGAAATTTTATCATCTTTGAAGATTTAGCTAACTTCATTAAAATTTACAACGAATACTTAAGATAAAAAAAGTTTTGTGATTTATCTTTCAAAAAAAAAAAAACAAAGGTTTTACGATTTTAACATTAAACTATCCATATAGATTTCGCGTATGAACAGTAGCTTTAAATTCAGAACTGGGGGGAAATCGAATTTCAAAAATATCAAAGCTAGATTCGATTCAAGTATAAGCATACCTATAATTTAGAGGAAGGAGGCAATCAAGCCCTAATTAATCTGCTACTTTGCTAATCTCCAAAGGATGCCATTCAGAAAAATGAAAGAAACAGTTGATGAAATAAATCCCATTACGGTTCAACGCCAGCAACATCTCTTAAGAAGAACTTTTTCCAGTTTTTCCGAAAGCAGCCGACACCAAATGCAGGTCTGGTTCAACCAAAAACGTTCCTTTTCCTTCAAATCAGCAAAAGCAAAATCAAAAGGAAAGAAAAACATACAATTCACGTATTCACGCAATCATTAAAGTCTTGTCTCTAGGAAATCAATCGTTCAAGTTACAATTAAAGTAATTAGATCACGGTTACCAGGAAATGAATTCAAGTATAGTCGATCAAGCGAGATTAAGATCTAAGAATTAAGAAATCAAAATTAGGGCAAGAAATTAGGGGTCAAGGATCGGGATTTAATTGAATGTCGAAATTGAGCTGTATACTTGGGGAAAACTTGAGAATTTGATGGTTTGATTGATTGAAGAAAAATTTAGTTGCAATGATTTTGAACTTACAAATTACGATCAATTTTGCTGAAAGAAACACAGGCATATGCGGATTGCCTCCCATGTGATGGTAGAGAAAGGGGCAGGGGAGCAAACAAGATTCCCGTTCGACGTCTAGTAGCCTAGAGAAGATACTCTTTTTACGCGTGTTAATTCACTTTTTAAAGCGACTAGTTCCTTTTTTTTCAATCACCTTTGACTATTATCGTACTCGCGTAAAGTACACATGGTAAATAGTTTATGTTTTATAAAATATTTTAAAAAATATAATTATATGTTATTCGTATAATTTAATGTTACGAAAAAGTTTTTTACAACAACATGTCCGTTCTTTTCAAATTTTTTTTATTTACATTAACTATTTTTTAATTTTATAAATAAATTCTAAAACACATTAAATAAAAAAAGATTTATAGTTATGAAATAAGAATAGAAAAGTTAATAAAATTTTAAAAATTATGTTAATTTAGGTGGATAATTGTGTTTGTATGAAAAAATGTGTTAATATGAGAGAGTATATTTTAAATAAATAAAAAGTTAAAGTAAATTATGAGAGAGGGTGAAATAGTTATAGACTGAGTGGATGAGATTAATTTAGATATAATGAAAGACCAAGATTTTATTTTGATTAAATTTTAAGAACTCTTAAAATTAAGAAGAAGAGATAGTGTTAAATAATTTATATAGTAATATAGATATACATGTTAGAAAAATAATTATTTTTTATGCGTGAATCAATTTTATTCGTAAGAAAAATTAGTGTACTTTTTATACAGAATGATAACATGTGGATAAAAATACAAAAAATATTATTTAAATTTAAAAAAATAATAATTATGATTTATGTTATAATTAACTTTTCATGTTTGTAAATGAAAAATAGCATGTCTTAACCATTTTTAATTAAATTTTAACTTTTTATATATGAAATATGGTTATAACTTTTAAAAATTAAAATATTTTTTTATCCGTCTAAAAATGATACGATTAAAGATGATTGGGGTATACACAGATGGGATATCCTTTTGTCTTATTAGCTCTAATAATGGCCTAATAGTTAAGTAATGATAGAAATATACTATTGTTTTTTCCTTATTAAAATTGTTTTTTATTCTTTAAAACATTGTATTTCTTTTTATTAATTCTTGAAAAATATTATCTTCCTACTATTTCTTTATATTTTATATCACAAGATGAAATATGAAATTACTAGATGATAAGTATAAGTAAATAGTAGAAGGATATTTCACTACTCTTAATTCTTTCTTTATTCTTTTTATTTATATAAAATTTCTATCAAAAATTAATTGAAAGCATAGACAAAAATATGAGACAAAATAATAAAGTTATTTTTGTTAACATTAATCTTAACAAAAAAATAAGAAAACAAATAACAAAAGATAATAAATTAATTTATAGTGACGGTTAATAATCTATATACATAAAACCAAACTAAAAGTGGATATTCGGTGTTATAACTTTGTATTTTAACAAATACCGAAAGAGTATAAATTAATAATTTCCACCAAATAGCTAGTTTATGAAAGGATTTTTATAGACATACAATGAAAAGGTTACAACTCTAAAGGTATGTTTGGTATGGAGCTTATTGAAGCTGATAGATTTTTGTTTTAAAAGAAAAGGTTACAAGACATGTTCGGATAAAAAAACTAATTTTTTTTTAAATAGAAAAGCTATAAAACAAAAGGCTTCTTAAAGTAGCTTTTAAAACTAACGGGAAGCTTTTTATATACCAAATTACTTAAATACTCTGTTTAATTGTTTTATAATTCCTCCTATTTTTATAATTTGTTATTTTTTATCATTTTACACTATTAAGCTTCAACTACCAGCTAATTTGCCAAACACATATATAACTAAAATATACAGCTACTAGCTTCCAGCTACAACTATGAGCTATTTTCGCCAAACATACCCTAAATCAAATTATTATAAGATTATTAGGTCCAAATACAAACTCTTGCATTTTTAAAATCCAGAACTTATTATTGTAGTATACGTTGTCATATACATAGAATTTAGCCCACAAGTACCTAATTAATGGTGTTAAACTTCACTAGAAATACGAAACATGTGAAGGACGATTAATTCTTGAATGTTACATAAGTTGTTTCAATTCTAGATGCATGTTCTTGATTCTTTATATCTTCAAGATAAAGATAAAGATGAATCTTCATCAAGATAGAAGAATGTTTATTAGGGTGTCCTGTGAATTTCTTTGACCCTGTGTTAAGATAAAATACAGGTCCTTTTTAAAGTTTGGTTGTCATGACCAAATTTTTTTTTTAATGAACTTAACATTACTTGAATATTAGACACCAAAAGGATTTGATCAAAGTAGTATGGTAGTTAAGTTACAAAACAACCAAGAGTGATGATATCAATATTTCATTAAACATTTTGTGAGACATTTTCCAAAAAGTCGGAGCTATCTTTCTCGATCATGGAGCCGGGGCCTTGCCTTTACTCTTCTCATTACCACCAGAAAAGATTATGATAAAAATGCGGATAAGCAATTTGCTTAATGAGCACACCTAACAAACAGTTACAATAACACATAAGTATTATGATTCACATAATGAATAATCTCAAAGGATCCAATAACAAATACTAAAATCCTATATCTGCACTTGGTACCAAGGCAAATACTCAAATGCTCTAAAGAGCACAATTTCTCAAATGCTCGAAGAGCACAAATTCTCAAATGCTCGAAGAGCACAATGATACAACATGATTATCGTAAGAGAAAGTCGAGTATACTCACATGTTGATGTGATGAGAATCAACACCCAAATACTCACAACCAAATCCAAGCAATAGTAAATTTATA
>JAUEJL010065570.1:0-17537 GCA_032274825.1 Drosophyllum lusitanicum | reverse complement strand
CTTCTAAAAAATAAAGGAGAGGTTTGTGGGGTATTTCAAGAATTGTACAAATTGGTAAAATCACAATATCAATGTACAATTAGGATTCTTCAATCCGATAACAGAGGTGAATATGTTAATCAAGAGATGGTAAATTTTTGTAGCGCAAACTCTATCCGACATCAAACATCATGTGTTGGCACGCCTCAACAAAATGGCCTTGCTAAGAGAAGGAACAGACAGTTACTAGAAATCGTGCGGGCATCATTATTTGACATGAAGGTTCCACGCCAATATTGGGGTGAAACAGTTCGCACCGCAGCATATATAATGAATAGAACTCCTTCGAGAGTTATTGAATTTAGCACACCAATACAAAGGATGCATGATCTGATCAAAATCCCAACAGGACCAAGTCTTGAACCAAGAGTTTTTGGATGCACTTCGTATGTACATCAAAATATCGGAAAACTCGAACCTCGAGCTATCCGTTGCGTATTTTTGGGGTATGCGGAATTTAAGAAGGGTTACAAGTGCTATGATACTAAAGAAAACAAGATGTATGTTACTCGAGATGTAAGCTTTCATGAAAATGTCTCTTATTTTGGTCATGAGTGTTTCCCTCAGGGGGAGAGATCAAACTCAGATGAGGTAAACATGCACCAACCGAATGATTCAATAAGAGAACAGGTTGTACAAGACCATGATAACAACAGTGGAGTAGATAATGAAGCCGAAGATATCGAGACAGGGGGAGTTGATGGTGATGGAGATTTCTCTGAAACTCAAGATAGTACGCAGCAACCCTCAACTACCAGTGAGCCAGATCCGAACACCCCACAAGGTACACCATCTGAACCCTCTACAGCTACTTCTCCTAACAATGTTGTTTCACAGGAAACACCTATGACTCAAGATACCAACATCTAGCCCAGGTATCCCATAAGACAAAATAGAAGGATTCCACGAAAGCAGTACCAACCTGATCTGAAGTCAAAGGCGAAATATCCAATAAACAATTATGTTTCAACACATAGACTGGCAAAATCCCAAGCATTGCTCGTGAATGAGCTGTCATCCGTAGCTATTCCGAATACAGTGCAAGAGGCTCAGAAGGATCCAAAATGGAAGAAGGCCATGAATGAAGAGATGGAGGCATTACAACAAAAGCACACTTGGGAACTTGAATCTCTTCCCCCCGGAAAGAAAACTGTGGGATGCAGGTGGATATATACAGTAAAGCTGAATGCCGAAGGGAAGGTTGAAAGATACAAGGCGAGGTTGGTCGCAAAAGGGTACACCCAGAAGCATGGAATCGATTATGGGGACACGTTCGCTCCAGTCGCAAAGATTAATACTATTCGAGTACTAGTATCGATAGCGGCAAACAAAGATTGGCCGTTAAAACAATTTGATGTGAAAAATGCTTTTTTGAATGGGTACCTAGAAGAGGAGGTGTACATGGATCCACCACCGGGCATAAGGTGTGGTGATAAGGTATGCAAACTGAAAAAGGCGTTATATGGTCTAAAACAATCACCTCAAGCGTGGTTTGGAAGGTTTTCAAATTTTATGAAGACAGAGGGGTATAAACAAAGTGATGCAGACCATACACTCTTTGTCAAGAAAAAAGGGGACAAGATAACATCTCTCATCGTGTATGTGGACGATATGGTAGTAACCGGAAATGATCAAGAAGAAATGATGAAGTTACAAACTGTTCTTGCAACGGAGTTTGAATTAAAAGACCTTGGACACCTAAAATACTTCTTGGGTATTGAAGTTGCAAGGTCTCAGCAGGGCATCACAATGTGTCAACGGAAGTATGTGTTAGACTTATTATCTGAAACAGGCATGCTGGATTGTCAACCCGTAGACACACCTATCGAATTAAATCACGGGTTAACAGCGAAAACTGACGAAGTGCCCACAAATAAAGAAAGGTACCAGAAGCTAGTAGGGAAACTGATCTACTTGTCACACACACGACCAGACATTGCATACGCCGTAAGTGTGGTAAGTAGGTTCATGCATGCTCCAAACGAAGATCACATGAAAGCAGTGTATCGAATTCTGCGATATTTAAAGTCATCTCCAGGAAAGGGATTATTCTTTGCACGAACCCGAAATCAAGAAGTTAGTGGATATACGGACGCAGACAGGGCAGGAGATCAATCTGATAGGAAGTCCACCTCAGGCTACTTCACATTTGTAGGAGGTAATCTGGTTACCTGGAGAAGCAAGAAGCAAAAAGTGGTGGCCAGATCGAGTGCTGAAGCTGAGTTTCGGGGAATGGTTCATGGTGTATGTGAGTTATTATGGATAAAACGTATTTTACAGGATCTTGGGTTTAATCATACAAAACCTATGAATCTATATTGTTATAACCAAGCAGCGGCAAAGATTGCAAATAACCCAGTTCAACATGATCGAACAAAACACGTTGAAGTCGATCGGCATTTCATCAAGGATCATTTGGATAAAGGAGTAATCAAGCTGCCGCTCGTTACGTCTAAAGATCAACTAGCGGATGTGCTTACAAAGGCAGTATGCAGAGAAGCATTTCAGAGCTCTCTTGTCAAGTTGGGAATGATCGACATACATTCACCACCTTGAGGGGGAGTGTTGGCGAGAGCTGATTTCTCGGGATAGAATTTGTCTATCTCCAAATTTGTATTATGTATATCTTGTCCTTATCTATAGGGTTGTTAGTTAGGGTTCAAAAGGTGTTGTATTCTTATATATATGTACGTACTCTTCTTCATGGAATATATGAAAAAAACCCCGAATTTCCGATCGGAAGAACTCTGATTCACATGGTATCAGAGCGATACCGAATCTAAACTCGAAAATGATCCCATACCTTAAAATCAAAAGACGCCATGGCAGACAAAGAAGGTGCCGCCGACGAACCTCGAGTGGTAGTGCAGAACGTCCAGGATGCTCCGTTTCCAACAGGGATCATCTTGAATGACACGAATTATCAACTGTGGTCACAGTTGATGGAGATGCGAATAGGAGCAAGAAACAAGTCCGGTTTCCTAACCGGTGCTTCGATGAAACCTGCTGCAGGAGACAAGAAATTAGAGACTTGGCTCGTGGAGAACAATCGGGTAAAGAGTTGGCTTATTGATTCAATGAGTCCTACCTTGATCCCGAGATTTATTCGACTTCAAACCGCGAAGGAAATATGGGAAGCTGTTGCGAAGACCTTCTATGATGGGTCAGACGAGACGCAATTGTTCGAATTAAACCGAAGATCGTTTAATACACGGCAGAATGGAAGGCCCCTTTCTACGTACTACAACGAACTCATTAGTTTTTTTCAAGAAATTGATACCCGCCTTATGACTCAAGAAGATAGCGTTAACCAGGTAGTGTCTGTTCATAAAACTATAGCACGTCTTCGAGTTCACATTTTCTTAGCAGGTCTTGACCCCGAATTCAATCAAGCTAGAGGTGAAATCTTGAGAAAAGATCCACCTCTGGATCTAGAATCGTGCTATGCATTTGTACATAAAGATCAAAATCAGAGGACTGCTATGGATGAACCAAAACCCGAACCCGATGATGTTGTTAATCTGGCAACTTGAACCAAACCAACGAAGGGAAAGAACTCGAATAGCAGAGGTAACAATAATTCGGTATGTGTTCATTGTGGGGAAGAAGAGCATTCTAAATAGCGATGCTACGAAATTATCGGGTATCCCAAATGGTGAAGAAAGGTAGGCCAAACCGGGTTAACAACAACAAAGAATGAAGATCAATCATCGTCGGTTGCTGCCCACACAGAGAAATTCGAAGATTCTGGTATGTCAAATCTTACTCACTCTATAAACAATACATGGATTATTGACACAACCGACCACATGACAAATGATCCTTCGAAGCTTGTATCTACGTGCCTCCCAAAACAGTCCGTTATCCGAACAGCGAATGGAGGAGTAGCACATGTTACAGGTGAAGGGCCAGCGCAAGTGTCGGGTTCGATGAACTTGAATACCGTCCTCGTTGTTCCATCCCTATCATCTAATCTGTTATCTATTAGTCAAATTATGGATCAATTAAAGTGTTATGTAACTTTTTGGCCTGAAAAATGTGTGTTTCAGGACATTGCAACTCATCGGATTCTTGGCTCTGGTATTAGAAAAGGGAAGCTATACTATCTTGAAGATGAGAGAAAGTCTGAAGCACACAACACCGGAAGGAATCAAGAAAAGAAACCACTATCGTGGTTATGACATCGTAGACTAGGACATTTGTCGTTTAGTTATCTTAAAAAATTGAAACCCAGTTTGTTTTTGAATGAGAAGGATGATGAATTTAATTGTGATATTTGTGAAATGGCTAAAAGTCATAGAATTTCATACAGTCCTAGTGAAAATAAAACCCTAACTCCCTTCATGGTGGTTCATTTTGATGTTTGGGGTCCAGCCAAAATCCCCACTCCTAACGGTTCTCGTTACTTTGTTACATTTATTGATGAATGCACTCGGATGATATGGGTTTCTCTTCTAAAAAATAAAGGAGAGGTTTGTGGGGTATTTCAAGAATTGTACAAATTGGTAAAATCACAATATCAATGTACGATTAGGATTCTTCAATCAGATAACGGAGGCGAATATGTTAATCAAGAGATGGTAAAATTTTGTAACAAAAACTCTATCCGACATCAGACGTCATGTGCGGGCACACCACAACAAAATGGCCTTGCTGAGAGAAGGAACAGACAGTTACTAGAAATCGTGCGGGCCTCATTATTTGACATGAAGGTTCCACGCCAATATTGGGGTGAAGCAGTTCGCACTGCAGCATATATAATGAATAGAACTCCTTCGAGAGTTATTGACTTTAGCACACCATTACAACGGATGCATGATCTGATCAAAGTCCCAACAGGACCAAATCTTGAACCAAGGGTTTTTGGATGCACTTCGTATGTACATCAAAATATCGGAAAGCTCGAACCTCGGGCCATCCGTTGCGTATTTCTGGGGTATGCGGAATTTAAAAAGGGTTACAGGTGCTATGATCCTAAAGAAAACAAGATGTATGTTACTCGAGATGTAAGCTTTCATGAAAATGTCTCTTATTTCGGTCATGAGTGTTTCCCTCAGGGGGAGAGATCAAACCCAGATGAGGTAAACATGCCCCAACCGAACGATTCAACAAGAGAACAGGTTGTACAAGACCATGATAACAACATTGAAGTAGATGATGAAGTCGAAGATATCGAGACAGGGGGAGTTGAAGGTGATGATTTCTCTAAAACTCAAGATAGTACACAACAACCCTCAACTACCAGTGAGCCAGATCCGAACACCCCACAAGGTACACCATCTGAACCCTTTGCAGCTACTTCTCCTAACAATGTTGTTTCACAGGAAATACCTATGACTCAGGATACCAACATCGAGCCCAGGTATCCCATTAGACAAAATAGAGGGGTTCCACGATAGCAATACCAACCTGATCTAAAGTCAAAGGCGAAATACCCAATAAACAATTATGTTTCGACACATAGACTGGCAAAATCCCAGGCATTGCTCGTAAATGAGCTGTCATCCGTAGCTATCCCGAATACGGTGCAAGAGGCTCAGAAAGATCAAAAATGGAAGAAGGCTATGAACGAAGAGATGGAGGCATTACAACGAAATCACACATGGGAACTTGTATCTCTTCCCCCCGGGAAGAAAACTGTGGGATGCAGGTGGATATATACAGTAAAGCTAAATGCCGAAGGGAAGGTTGAAAGATACAAGGCGAGGTTGGTCGCAAAAGGGTACACCCAAAAGCATGGAATCGATTATGGGGACACATTCGCTCCAGTTGCAAAGATTAATACTATTCGAGTACTAGTATCGATAGCGGCAAACAAAGATTGACCGTTAAGACAATTTGATGTAAAAAATGCTTTTTTGAATGGGTACCTAGAAGAGGAGGTGTACATGGATCCACCACCGGGCATAAGGTGTGGTGATAAGGTATGCAAACTGAAAAAGGCACTATATGGCCTAAACAATCACCTCGAGCGTGGTTTGGAAGGTTCTCAAATTTCATGAAGATGGAGGGGTATAAACAAAGTGATGCAGACCATACACTCTTTGTCAAAACAAAAGGGGACAAGATAACAACTCTCATCGTGTATGTGGATGATATGGTAGTAACCGGAAATGATCAAGAAGAAATGATAAAGTTACAAACTGTTCTTGCAACGGAGTTTGAATTAAAAGATCTTGGACACCTAAAATACTTCTTGGGTATTGAAGTTGCAAGGTCCCAGCAGGGCATCACAATGTGTCAACGGAAATATGTGTTAGACTTATTATCTGAAACAGGCATGCTGGATTGTCAACCCATAGACACACCTATCGAATTAAATCATGGGCTAACAGCAAAAACTGACGAAGTGCCCACAAATAAAGAAAGGTACCAGAAGCTGGTAGGAAAGTTGATCTACTTGTCACATACACGACCAGACATTGCATATGCCGTTAGTGTGGTAAGTAGGTTCATGCATGCACCAAACGAAGATCACATGAAAGCTGTATATAGAATTCTACGATATTTAAAGTCATCCCCAGGAAAGGGATTATTCTTTGCACGAACCCGAAATCAAGAAGTTAGTGGATACACGGATGCAGACTGGGCAGGAGATCAATCTGATAGGAAGTCCACCTCAGGCTACTTTACATTTGTAGGAGGTAATCTTGTTACCTGGAGAAGCAAGAAGCAAAAAGTGGTGGCCAGGTCGAGTGCTGAAGCTGAGTTTCGGGGAATGGTTCATGGTGTATGTGAGTTATTATGGATAAAACGTATTTTACAAGATCTAGGTTTTAATCACACGGAACCTATGAATCTATTTTGTGATAACCAAGCAGCGGCAAAGATTGCGAATAACCCAGTACAACATGATCGAACAAAACACGTTGAAGTCGATCGCCATTTCATCAAGGATCATTTGGATAAAGGAGTAATCAAGCTGCCATTCGTTGCATCTAAGGATCAACTAGCGGATATGCTTACAAAGGCAGTGTGCAGAGAAGCGTTTCAAAGCTCTCTTGTCAAGTTGGGAATGATCGATATTCATTCACCGCCTTGAGGGGGAGTGTTGGTGAGAGCTGGTTTCTTGGGATAGAATTTATCTATCTCCAAATTTGTATTTTATGTATATCTTGTCCTCATTTATAGGGGTGTTAGTTAGGGGTCAACAGGTGATGTATTCTTATATATATGTACGTATTCTTCTTCTTGAGATATAAATAAAAAAAACACCTCCGAATTTCCCATCGGAAGAACTCTGATTCACAGTGGTTTCTTTAGAACATGTTTAAAAAATAAACAGTAACTAATTCTTGTAACAAGTATAGGATATATTTTCCCATTAGGAGTGGTTAGCATGATTAAAATATTTTTCTTGGTGAAATCTTGGAAAAATAAAGGGACATTAATTTAGTGCATTCACACACACACACAAACACACTTTGCTTAGGCTTAAAATATCATGCTGTAGCTGGAGTTGTTTCATTTCAAGTGTAGGAGTTTTACGCCTTGTATGTTTAATTTCCCGGGTGGTATAAGGTTCCTTCCATTTTTTTCCATTTCATCTGTACATGATTTATCTGTTTCTTAGTACAGATCTCTTTGAGCCTATCTTTCTTTGGTTAATAGGGTTGGTATGTTTGATTTTTATGGTTTGAATTGGACTTAAAAGGGTGAGATGGGTAGCTGCCATGTGGATTGTTGGATGTGGCTTAGGACCTCACCTGTTTTGACCCATTCACCTACAAAAACACATACATTTACAAATCTTAAAGGGAATCTTCAAATTATCAAGAATTTAAAGTTTATAAATACGCGTTTACCAACATTAAAAGCTACATTTGTGTTCGTTCACACAGGTTTAAACTTTAAAGCTAGCTAGTAACATTATAACTGCTGGTCAGCAAGTTTGATACAAGAACATTGTATTGCTCCTCTTTGTAAATAAAATTCATAAATAGTTAAGGTATTAGCTTTCGTAATAAAAAGTATCACACCTAATTAAGAAATATCTATTTTGTACAAACAAATATGTATATATATTTAAGTGGTTACATAATTTTAAGACACTTTGGGTATAATTAGTCTGCTCGACCTGTTTGATCAGTCTTATATTTAAATTAGCCTTTCATATTTATTTATTTAACATAGAAAAAATAAAAATTTTAATCAAAATTGAGGCTGTAAAATTGCATATGTTAGGTTGGCATGTGAATATTTCTTTGGAAGAATTTTATATAAAGTAACCAAGTTTTAAAATTGTTTCTACCTAGGTAATTCATACTCTAAATTCACTCGATAACAATAACAAAGTTTTAAAAGTATTCACTCTTTACATTGTTTTTAAAAGTTACCATGTCACTTTTGTTAATTAATGATTTACAATTATTTATAAAGTAGCTAAAAAATAAGTTTATAACCCGTTTATGATTTAAAAATTCATAACCTATTAAACCTCCTGCATTTTGGTCTATTTCATGTGTTTGCGTTGCTGTATGCATTTTTGATTAATTTTGTTTCCGCTGTCGTTTTATATATGGTGATTAGAGTTGGTATATTGTTTTAAAGGTTTGGAGAAATTTCAAGAAACAGGAAATCTGAAGCGTAATTTTTAATCTTCCTAATCAGGCATCGTTTTGATTTTATGATTATAAGTTTTTAAATGTTGGGTTGTCTTAATTCAGTGATTGTTTGATTAAGAAGGTTATAATGTTGATGCTTGTAGCCAAACATTCCAACGACACACATTTGGAGAGGTGGTGATTTCGACCCATCATTTATAAGTATGTCAATTTGAGTTGTGTTTCTATCGAAAAGAGTGTAAGAAAATGTTAGCTAAAGATAAACATGTTTAAAATTATATATTTATATTTATTATTGTATTTAATTTAATTAATGGTGCTTTTGTAGCATGTAGCATATATTACTAACAAATTCATATTTTACACTATAAACTCAACAAGTACGAAGCTCACTTTAACTACTCTTAGTTTTCTATGATCTGTTACACACCATAAACTAATTTTATCTTTGATATACGTTTTTTTGTTATAATGAATCTTGAAAATTGATTTCATGAAGCTTCATTTACCTTACGAATTTTGGAAATTGGTGACACGAAGTTTCCCTCTTCACATGATTAATTTTAACTAGACATATATTGAGAAATGTTTTCTCAGGATAAAGCATAGGCGACCAGGTTTTTGATTCATTTATGAATCTTAGAAATTTGTGATCAAAAAAAGAAATCTGCATAAGCTTTACTTATGATATTATTACTACCATTTAACCAAGTATAAGATTAAACATGTGTACAATAAAGCTATGATAATATCACCTAAACAACGTAGGTGGTGTTTTAGTTGAGAGCTCACTTATAAGCTCAACACACCATGGTTCGGCTAAAAGGCTTATCCTGGAATTTTTGTCCCAAATAGCTAGTTTAGTTGAGCTAACATATTCTGGTTCTGTTCGGACCTGTCTTGACAATTCGGTTTTTTCAGTCACGTCTTGACAATGCGTCCTATGCAGATGACTATATAACATTTATGTATATTTTAATTAACATGTTCGATATATATATATACATTTGAAGATTAAAACCCATGATTTAAGGAAAGTAAATGTACAACGTACATGTATTATACTAATAACTAATATTTTTTCTTCATATTATTACGATGTTACATGATGAAAATAGATGTAAGGAAGCTTCTGTAAGTTGGGATATATAAATGATGTTGTAATCCTCTTGGTAGCTTCTATATATAAATAGCATAATTGTTATGCTAATTAAGCATATTATTTTTGTGCACAGATTACATTTTTAATTAATATATAGAATGTTACCATATATATATGTTTATATAAGAAAGTTTGATAATGAACTAGCCTGTTTGACTAGCTTTATTGTTTATTGATGCAACTTCATATTAAAGATTGAATATATTACCATCACTGTGAGAGAAAACAATTAATTCCCTTAATTAATTAACTCACTGGGACATGTAGTGTAATGATTAGTTGCTTTGTAAATTCTAAACAGCTAAAAGGTTTTAGGGGCTGTTTGGTTTTCTTTTCCTCTTCATTGAATGCTGTTTGGATATGATGTCGATCGGCTCTATATATATGGAATGAATAAGATGTATATTACCAACAAATGACTCATAGTGTCGAATGATAAATGACTAACGCATTTCAATATAAATTTTAGATACCAAATAAATATATATAAATCTATTAAGTTAGTTGAATATAATAAGTCGCTAATTAACAACTTAATTATGAAAATCTAACCATAAATAAATTAATAATAATGATGTTAGGTTCTATAACTTAATACGATGGATATGAAATAATAACATGCCCATCCAAAGATGTTTCGCTTTTGGTTGCATCTCATAATGGGCTACTCCTTACCGGCCGTTTTTAAGGTCCTAGAATTCAAATAACATATTTACAAATTAATTGGCTGCCACTATCTATCATCGCAATGACTTCAAACTGTTATAAATTGCGGTTGTGGTTCGTTTTTTTCTTTTTTTTGGAAACAACACAACACATGCATACACACTTTAAACCTACCTCTAAATCTAAACTTTTATCTACATCGAGACTGGAATCCATAACCAAAAGTAACACTTTTTCAACACCTTTGTATAGATAGACTACAAGACCATTAGTTGTCGTGGTTGGTTATGTTGAACCTATAAAGATGAATACATTACGAGTCTAAAGACGAGTAAAAAAACTTTTGTTAACTAATCAACAATAAGTGTAGATTCAATTAGTAACATTTTTTTTTTCAAAAATATGTATGATTTGACCTGATTGGACCATGAATCGTATATGTAAATGAAAGTTGTTAAAAAAAGATCAATCTCTTAGCAACGATAATAATACCATAATATACAAATGTTTCTTTTTCAAATTTTTCGCTGTAATTTTCCTAACATTTAATGCAATTCAAATAATCTTTTCTGATAAGGTACGATTTTTATTTTACTTTATATAACTCGGAGGTTGAAAAACAATTTTCTATCCACAAATAAAGATGAATATTGTTGTTATTGTTGTTTAACCTTACCCTTGTAGTAAAGATTTAGACTTTATTGAAGGAGAATGTTGAGTTGAAGCTTTAATATTTTAAAATAGCCACCTTGGTGTTTGTTTTAGTTTATTTTATGCTTATTTTTTTAACTTATTTTTTATAAGTTCGGCTCTCGAGAAACCACTCACCCTTGTTCTCATTCCGTTTTATCTTTCGCCCTCTCTTCTTTTCTCTTACTTTTCTTCCCCTCTCTCTCTCTCTCTTTCACCTCGTTTTCTTTATCTCTCTCTTAAATTAATATAACAAAAAACAAAAAAAGTTGGGGAAAGATTAAGAAATGAAGTAACATAGTTAGTAGGGAACGAATGATGAAAGGAAGGGAGCATGTGATGCTAACATATCGAGAAGGAATAGACAGGGAAGGAGAACCCATAACACATAGCCCAGCGGGTGAGTGCTGGATGGAAGGGGGATAGAGATGAACACCATCGCACCCTTCAAGCAACTTGCGGGAGAGGCAATCAAGTTGGTCTTGAGTCCCCTTTCTCTCCCCCTCTTTCCTCTCTACATCCTATTGTATCATTAGGTTTAATTTATACATTCTCTACTTACACTATTAATTAAACTTACATTTTACCCCTTCACACTTAAGTCACTTGTACAATAGGTTATATACATCTTATTATATACATTCTATTTATTTAATAAATTCACTAATAACTCGTATGACTTGATACTTTTAACAATTTCAATGACAATTACGGTTCAATATCACTAATCCATAGAATTTGAATAGTAAGAATCATATAAGGATAATCAAATTCTATAATTACACACTATGATAATTATTATCAAACAAATTGATTTGACTACTTTTTTTAAACAGCAGAATGCACACACACAAACTTATTTCTATATTTATACATTATTATCCACATCTGTTTGAATAGTAAGAATCATACAAGGATAATCAAATTCTATAATTACACACTATGATAATTATTATCAAACAAATTAATCTGACTACTTTTTTTAAACAGCAGAACACACACTAACTTATTTCTATATCTATACATTTTTATCCACAACGAGGTTTGAATTAATGACCATATAGACCATGAGAAACACATTTTAACACTTTCTTACCACTGAGCTACAAGCCCATTGATAATTAATCTGAATACTAATTACTAAAACACAGCATGTATAATTAAGCTTTAATAAAGATGCATTGAATGAAGCCTGTATTAATTATACTTAAAATGCTGGATTAATTGATGAATTTATTGGAGCGTTCATGAATATTTTGAAGTGCTGCACGTGAAACATGTCGAGGGACATATGCAAGGAAATTTATAGTTGAATCTCCTCCAAATGTGACTTGTTCAGCTAAATATATATATTAGGGTTTGAATATGAAGAAATTGACATTTTTTCTTCATTGAGAGAGACTTCAACCTACAAACTAGAGATTGTTGAGATCATTAAAAACTAAAATTTAATTACTCAAATCCCAGCAAGTATATGATATTTTTATAATAAATATTTTTATTAGCAATCTTAATTTTTCAAAAAGATCAAGTGAATTTATAACTAATTGTGTTAAAAGTTCAAAAATGCAAACTTATCAGCTTTACAATTCTCGTTAATAATACTAAATGTTTCTATGTTCAACAAGTCGAAGTTTATGGGTTCAACCGTTCAAGTCCTAAATGAGAGGCATTGATATATGAATTTATTTTTAAAAATGACTAGAAATTTTATAATTTTTTTTTCTTTCATAGCTTAACTAATACTCACAATCACATGTATGATGCATGTCCACTTATCATTAGGGTTTATGTCACAAACTTTTAGTTGATGAGACATCTTTAAATGTTAAAACATGGAACGTTTAGGAAGTTTGACGTTCATGCATGTCTTGGTAAATCATTGTGATTTGTGAACATTAATCTTTGAATCTTAAAATCAATAAGTTAATTAATACGACTATGAGTCTTATAAGACTATAAAGTTTGTTATAATTAATGTGAGACTAATTTGTCGTCCACCCAAACTAAAAGGGTGTAAAGTGAAAAATTCATCAACTACATGAGCCATAAACCAGCATATTAATTGGTGAAACGTTTGCACTAAACTTGAATGATAAAGTGATCCTTTAACATATTAGTATGCGCACAATTCAACTCCTTAATTACTACCTTGTTTCCTTTAATTAACTTGTCTTCTTTTATATGCTAAATTAACCATGGTTTAAGAATCCATAACTCGACATAATCGCGGTTAATTAAATTTAACAAAAACTAACATTAACAGGTGCTAGAAACATGTATCATGTATCTTGATTTTCAAATCAAGAAATACCAAGTTTTCAAGACAAAAATCAAGAATAATAAAAAATCCGCTTTCCATAAAAATAAAAAAGAAAAGAAAATTAAAAGTTGTTATAACATTTAATGTGTGATTTAGAAGTATCCTACAAGATTGATCAAAATAACATGTGCTCCAATCGATCAATAATCCTCGGCAAACAATGAATCAAAACCCTAATGGACTCATGTTTGTCTTGCCATATATGTTAATTAACCACATGTTTCACATGCTACTAAGGCCCATCTTTGGTCGCGTGTTTTTTCTAAAAACGTAACCTAATGATTTTTCGAATTTATTCGATGATGGTTATGATGGAATTTCCAATATGTCCACATGCTCAAAACCCAAGGATATTAAAGCAAGCATCCTAGATAATTCTTATATTTTTATGTTTTTTTTAATAGCCAAATAGTTTTATTAAAAAAACAAAACTAGCAAGATGTTAAATAAGATACAAAAAAATAAGTACATAAATAAGAATTGTAAAGAAGACTTCAAACGAGGATTACAATATCAATTAAACCAATCTAGTTTTCTCCTAATATTCCCTCTAAATTCATGTGTATAGCATGCAGGTGTGGGATCGGGTGACTCAGGTTCCACATCTGATCGAGTGTGGCCCTTGGCTTCCCACACCTGACGCCATCCCAACCTCCTCTTTATCTCTATTCTCTCTTTTCCATCCCTCTCTCTCTCTCTTACACACACACACACACATATATATATAATTAAAAAAAGTAAAGAAAAAATTGGGTTAATTTTGGTTGCTATACTTCACTTCTAAGTTGGAAATATAAAGAAAAAATGATGTGACATTAAGGTTGGGTAACCTAATTGGGTTGCCATACTCATGGCCTAACTGTCAACCAAAAGAATAATAAGCTTCTATAATCTTACTATTTTTTTATTATCATTCACATATTCAAATATGTGATAATCAAAACAACTATTTATTGTGTGTGAAAAAGTTATTATATACAAATCATCTTTCATGTTTAAAAGGTTGTGAGATTTTATATTTTTTATGGTTATTTAATATTTTTATTTACTAACCAGAGCAATGTGGTAGTTTATTTTTGGGAACATCAATTAAGATTCAACATCTATTTTTATTTAGATTTACTCAATATTAATAAACTAACTTCAAAATTGAAGAATGTGTAGAGTAAATAAAAATTTTATGTTTTATATCGATCACTATTTTTAATTTTTTATATTTATAAGAATTATAAGCGAAATTTCATTTGAAAACCTAATAGACATTAACTTATTTTAACAATCGACGTCCTAGACTAGACCCTGATATCTATTCTATCTAGTATCTTCTCTTAGTAAGAGTGGTAAAAGTTCAGGACATTCAAACTGAAATGCAAAAGACAATGAAAAATAAAAATATATAAGAAAAAACAAAAGTAAAAAGTAACTCCACGGCGGCAAGGTGGTAATGGATTAACTGTTAAAATGATAGAAAAAAGTACGACGATGACGATAGGAGCTACGTACTACAACATTGGCGGTATATAGCTACTAACAAGAAACTCGATGCATGGTGGTAAAAAGAGTGACAACAGAGGCAAGAAGAAAGGAAAAGGCTAATTTATTTTTATTTGTCATGTGCTTTCGATGCAAGAAGAAAGGGTTAAAAAGAGGAAACAACTAGTCACTTTGAAGGGGTGAAAGAGAAGATATGGTAAAAACCCTAATACACCGGATGAACAGAGCTTACTAATGTATTTTTTCTTCTTATCTTATCACTTCCATTCATATTATGTGACAGGAATAAAATTTTAAGGTTGCTAAGTGGTTGAATACGTTTAAACATCGCAATTACATACCCCAAACCAACCGTTTTCGCTTCATGATAACTTGAAAGTATGAGGGCTTACTCGATCTAGCGATGGATATGTTGTGTGAAGTACGGGATGAGTGACTATATATTTACTTTGATAAATATCTAATTGTAATCAAGGGTTGGGTTATTGTAAGAGTTAAATCTAAGTAAGAGGGGTAAGAGGGAATCATAACCATTCGATTTGATGAAAAGTCAAACAAAATATGGTCAAAATTAATAACTTGGAAACTATAAATAAACTAGCTTCAAGGGCAAATTAGGAAGAAATAATTTTGATGATTATCTTATATCGGTTACATTTTAAAGAAAAAATAGCTTGCCTTTTTAAACATCCAATCACCTCTTAATCCAGATTAAAATTCTAAAAAACTTCTAAAATTGTGTTATAACCACACGTCGTATAATTTAGAAATCGATGAATACTTTTAATCTTTTATTCATCAACTTTTATTGATGAAAAAAACAAAGAATTTATCTTAAAAACATGATGAACAAAAACAAAATACATCCACTAGATCATTTTTCCCATAAAGAGGAATTGCGTAAATATGGAAACTGAAAATTGATTCATAGCCCAAAATCAAATATACATATGTTCTGATGAATATATTGCGTAATATAAAATTGATGAAACAAGTAACAAAAACATAGAAAAAGGATGAAACAAGAATTGGTTTCCAATTCTTCATTCACAGTACCCAAAAACCTAACATACAAAACCCCTCAATGAAAATCTGTACAATACTTGAGGTTTGCAACAAGTTTGAAACCCATAAATCACAACTAACAGCTAGATTGATCAATATGATTTACGAATGAAACTAAATCCACAATCAAGACTTTTAAAATGGTATATGAGTACATGATGAACACTATACCCAAAAGAAAATTGATGAAATTGAAGAACAAATTCTCAGATTTTCATTAAACTTAAACCTTAGATCATTCTGGAGTTCCTCGAAACAGTTTTTCATTCTTGATGCATAAAATTGTAGTCATTTGTTCTTCCCATAAACTCGTTTAGGGCCGTTAGGCCATCGTCATCTCCTCGACAGATTTGAAAATTTTGGTGCGGCAGATGTTGATGGGAAAGCACATAGATCTGATGTTTACAGAACTCCTTTACGGCAACGCCATTGCCGTCTATCTCTGATCTTTGACCGGTGAGCGAAGTCACACAGATCTGGAGCACCAATCTCATGTGTTGGCTTCAAAATCGGCATCTCCTACGGAGAAGAAACCCATAAAATCGACAGCTAACCTTAAACCCTTGGTTGACGACGGCAAACACCCATAAAACTTCGGTGTATGGATGATGTCAGAGACAAATAACGGCCAAAATCAATACGGCAGGAGGTCGGTTGTGTGATTAATTTACTGTCGAGCGATGAGGACAGAGTAAGGAGTTCAAGGTCGCTGCTGTGTAAGGAGAAACGGCAGTGGGTAGCCGGTGAAATAGTAGGCGGCAGGAATATTTAGGGTTACCGGGATACATATTTGAACTATATAAAAGGGACGTGAGCCATGGGTCTGATAGTTAATGAGTGAGAGAGTGTGAATATTAAAAGTCTAAAATACCCTTTAATAGATTAGGCCACGTGTCTCATCCTCAATCACTCTTACACCTCTTACACTTTTTTAACTCTTATTTGATCCTAATCCTTGTAATCAAAACCTATATTTTATATATCTTTAATCTTTAATATATATTAAAAGAAAAGAGATTATGTGTCATTATTTCATTGTTAAATTTTTTTCAATAATCATCCCTCTTTATTCCAGAAATGGCTAAAGAATGAAGAGTTTCTTATGTCAAAAGTCTGAAGCCGTGAATTTTGAGTTTGCGTGGATTTTAAATAAAAACGGTTACCCGTTTTCTTAATTAGATCCTATGGATCTTGTGTTAATTCCTAATTCTTAATTTCACTATAGGCCCAAATCTATGAGTATATCATTTTCATGAATGTTTCTTGATTTGTTATCGATATATGGATTTATTATATGTTTACGGTTTCATAACATAAATATTAAAAATTTACATTAACAATTCTTCGTGTTTATACACGAGGTATTAAGCTAGTTTTGATATAAATATTATTATTAGTCTAATTTATTATAGTTAGAGTTGTGTTCAATAAAGTCCATGTAAAAAACATAGTTCTATAATTTTAATATTCAATCACAGGTGATTCAGTATACAATCACATGTGATTTGTAAAAGCATCACATGTGAATTACGAA